>CAWUFW010029368.1:0-19233 GCA_963921515.1 Calotriton arnoldi | reverse complement strand
TTGGTGCATAGTATTGAGTAGTGTGTGTGTTTAATAAATGTACTCTTACTTTTATAAAGCAAAGTACAGACTGGACAATCAATTATTGAGTGTTATTTCTGCGCACCTGCAAATGGCGAGTACTAGCCCACACCACCTCCCTTGAGTAAAGCCTCAGACTGCTCTGCAACGCTACCCTCTGAGAGTCAGGCGCTACAATTGGGTGTTTGGTTCCCAGTGAAGGACAAATGTAGTCATGTTATTTGTGCAGGCCTCACAGATACTGCCTCGTTTTTCAACAGGAGGTGATTAACGAACCAGCGCTAAACACGTTTAGCGCTGGTTTGTTAACGCCTGGTCCAGACCTGACTTAGCCATGTAATCCAATGGGAGGTGGATTACATGGCTAACTCCCCCTCGCCCTATCACCTAGCTAACACTGGTCACAGTGTGAATATCGCTTGTTTTCAAGCGATATTCACACTGTTCTCCAGGGTTTCTATCGCTTAGGAGATAAGCGTTGCTGATAGCACGCTATCTCCGCGATAGAAACCTGCGATAGCCGGCAATAATTATCCAAGCGCTAACTGCGATTAGCGATAATTATCGATACAAAAGGGGATGATGGACAGAACGTTTGAGCCAATCAAACACTCACCCCCAGTCAACTGATCTGGGTTTAATCCATCATCATTCTTTAGCTCACTCCACCACCCCAGTTCAGACATGGCCATATGCAAATCAGTCTGACCCTGTGCCTCATGGGAACAGTCCAGCCCGAACTGCCAAGCCATGTCTTCCCTGGACCGGAAACAAGCATCCTAGGACCGGTTTCTGGCATTTCAGCCGTCATCTGCCAGGCTTGCTTGAATCCAGTGGCAAAGTGAGCAAGGGACCCACGCCTGGGCATACTCCCGCCAACTTAGGGCGACCAAGCGTATACAAAGGGGATGATGGACGGAACGTTTGAGCCAATCAAACACTCACCCTCAGTCAACTGATCTGGGTTTAATCCATCATCATTCTTTAGCTCACTCCACCACCCCAGTTCAGACATGGCCATATGCAAATCAGTCTGACCCTGTGCCTCATGGGAACAGTCCAGCCCGAACTGCCAAGCCATGTATTCCTGGACCGGAAACAAGCATCCTAGGACCGGTTTCTGGCATTTCAGCCGTCATCAGCCAGGCTTGCTTGAATCCAGTGGCAAAGTGAGCAAGGGACCCACGTCTGGGCATACCCCGCCAACTTAGGGCGACCAAGCGATACAAAGGGGATGATGGACGGAACGCTTGAGCCAATCAAACACTCACCCCAGTCAACTGATCTGGGTTTAATCCATCATCATTCTTTAGCTCACTCCACCACCCCAGTTCAGACATGGCCATATGCAAATCAGTCTGACCCTGTGCCTCATGGGAACAGTCCAGCCCGAACTGCCAAGCCATGTTCCCTGGACCGGAAACAAGCATCCTAGGACCGGTTTCTGGCATTTCAGCCGTCATCAGCCAGGCTTGCTTGAATCCAGTGGCAAAGTGAGCAAGGGACCCACGTCTGGGCATACCCCTCCAACTTAGGGCGACCAAGCGATACAAAGGGGATGATGGACGGAACGTTAGAGCCAATCAAACACTCACCCCCAGTCAACTGATCTGGGTTTAATCCATCATCATTCTTTAGCTCACTCCACCACCCCAGTTCAGACATGGCCATATGCAAATCAGTCTGACCCTGTGCCTCATGGGAACAGTCCAGCCCGAACTGCCGCCATGTCTTCCCTGGACCGGAAACAAGCATCCTAGGACCGGTTTCTGGCATTTCAGCCGTCATCAGCCAGGCTTGCTTGAATCCAGTGGCAAAGTGAGCAAGGGACCCACGTCTGGGCATACCCCCACCAACTTAGGGCGACCAAAGCGATACAAAAGGGGATGATGGACGGAACGTTTGAGCCGATCAAACACTCACCCCCAGTCAACTGATCTGGGTTTAATCCATCATCATTCTTTAGCTCACTCCACCACCCCAGTTCAGACATGGCCATATGCAAATCAGTCTGACCCTGTGCCTCATGGGAACAGTCCAGCCCGAACTGCCAAGCCATGTCTTCCCTGGACCGGAAACAAGCATCCTAGGACCGGTTTCTGGCATTTCAGCCGTCATCAGCCAGGCTTGCTTGAATCCAGTGGCAAAGTGAGCAAGGGACCCACGTCTGGGCATACCCCCGCCAACAAGAATGATGATGGATTAAACCCAGATCAGTTGACTGGGGGAGAGTGTTTGATTGGCTCAAACGTTCCGTCCATCATCCCCTTTTGTATCGCTTTGGTCGCCCTAAGTTGGCGGGGGTATGCCCAGACGTGGGTCCCTTGCTCACTTTGCCACTGGATTCAAGCAAGCCTGGCTGATGACGGCTGAAATGCCAGAAACCGGTCCTAGGATGCTTGTTTCCAGTCCAGGGAAGACATGGCTTGTCAGTTCGGGCTGGACTGTTCCCATGAGGCACAGGGTCAGACTGATTTGCATATGGCCATGTCTGAACTGGGGTGGTGGAGTGAGCTAAAGAATGATGATGGATTAAACCCAGATCAGTTGACTGGGGGTGAGTGTTTGATTGGCTCAAACGTTCCGTCCATCATCCCCTTTGTATCGCTTGGTCGCCCTAAGTTGGCGGGGGTATGCCCAGACGTGGGTCCCTTGCTCACTTTGCCACTGGATTCAAGCAAGCCTGGCTGATGACGGCTGAAATGCCAGAAACCGGTCCTAGGATGCTTGTTTCCGGTCCAGGGAAGACATGGCTTGGCAGTTCGGGCTGGACTGTTCCCATGAGGCACAGGGTCAGACTGACTTGCATATGGCCATGTCTGAACTGGGGTGGTGGAGTGAGCTAAAGAATGATGATGGATTAAACCCAGATCAGTTGACTGGGGTGAGTGTTTGATTGGCTCAAACGTTCCGTCCATCATCCCCTTTGTATCGCTTGGTCGCCCCAAGTTGGCGGGGGTATGCCCAGACGTGGTCCCTTGCTCACTTTGCCACTGGATTCAAGCAAGCCTGGCTGATGATGGCTGAAATGCCAGAAACCGGTCCTAGGATGCTTGTTTCGGTCCAGGAAGACATGGCTTGGCAGTTCGGTCTGGACTGTTCCCATGAGGCACAGGGTCAGACTGATTTGCATATGGCCATGTCTGAACTGGGGTGGTGGAGTGAGCTAAAGAATGATGATGGATTAAACCCAGATCAGTTGACTGGGGGTGAGTGTTTGATTGGCTCAAACGCTCCGTCCATCATCCCCTTTTGTACGCTTGGTCGCCCTAAGTTGGCGGGGGTATGCCCAGACGTGGGTCCCTTGCTCACTTTGCCACTGGATTCAAGCAAGCCTGGCTGATGACGGCTGAAATGCCAGAAACCGGTCCTAGGATGCTTGTTTCCAGTCCAGGGAAGACATGGCTTGTCAGTTCGGGCTGGACTGTTCCCATGAGGCACAGGGTCAGACTGATTTGCATATGGCCATGTCTGAACTGGGGTGGTGGAGTGAGCTAAAGAATGATGATGGATTAAACCCAGATCAGTTGACTGGGGGTGAGTGTTTGATTGGCTCAAACGTTCCGTCCATCATCCCCTTTTGTATCGCTTTGGTCGCCCTAAGTTGGCGGGGGTATGCCCAGACGTGGGTCCCTTGCTCACTTTGCCACTGGATTCAAGCAAGCCTGGCTGATGATGGCTGAAATGCCAGAAACCGGTCCTAGGATGCTTGTTTCCGGTCCAGGGAAGACATGGCTTGGCACTGGGCTGGACTGTTCCCATGAGGCACAGGGTCAGACTGATTTGCATATGGCCATGTCTGAACTGGGGTGGTGGAGTGAGCTAAAGAATGATGATGGATTAAACCCAGATCAGTTGACTGGGGGTGAGTGTTTGATTGGCTCAAGCGTTCCGTCCATCATCCCCTTTTGTATCGCTTTGTTCGCCCTAAGTTGGCGGGGGTATGCCCAGACGTGGGTCCCTTGCTCACTTTGCCACTGGATTCAAGCAAGCCTGGCTGATGACGGCTGAAATGCCAGAAACCGGTCCTAGGATGCTTGTTTCCGGTCCAGGGAAGACATGGCTTGGCAGTTCGGGCTGGACTGTTCCCATGATGCACAAGGTCAGACTGATTTGCATATGGCCATGTCTGAACTGGGGTGGTGGAGTGAGCTAAAGAATGATGATGGATTAAACCCAGATCAGTTGACTGGGGGTGAGTGTTTGATTGGCTCAAGCGTTCCGTCCATCATCCCCTTTTGTATCGCTTTGGTCGCCCTAAGTTGGCGGGGGTATGCCCAGACATGGGTCCCTTGCTCACTTTGCCACTGGATTCAAGCAAGCCTGGCTGATGACGGCTGAAATGCCAGAAACCGGTCCTAGGATGCTTGTTTCCGGTCCAGGGAAGACATGGATTGGCAGTTCGGGCTGGACTGTTCCCATGAGGCACAGGGTCAGACTGATTTGCATATGGCCATGTCTGAACTGGGGTGGTGGAGTGAGCTAAAGAATGATGATGGATTAAACCCAGATCAGTTGACTTGGGGTGATTGTTTGATTGGCTCAAGCGTTCCGTCCATCATCCCCTTTTGTATCGCTTTGGTCGCCCTAAGTTGGCGGGGTATGCCCAGACGTGGGTCCCTTGCTCACTTTGCCACTGGATTCAAGCAAGCCTGGCTGATGACGGCTGAAATGCCAGAAACCGGTCCTAGGATGCTTGTTTCCGGTCCAGTGAAGACATGGCTTGGCAGTTCGGGCTGGACTGTTCCCATGAGGCACAGGGTCAGACTGATTTGCATATGGCCATGTCTGAACTGGGGTGGTGGAGTGAGCTAAAGAATGATGATGGATTAAACCCAGATCAGTTGACTGGGGGTGAGTGTTTGATTGGCTCAAGCGTTCCGTCCATCATCCCCTTTGTATCGCTTTGGTCGCCCTAAGTTGGCGGGGGTATGCCCAGACGTGGGTCCCTTGCTCACTTTGCCACTGGATTCAAGCAAGCCTGGCTGATGACGGCTGAAATGCCAGAAACCGGTCCTAGGATGCTTGTTTCCAGTCCAGGGAAGACATGGCTTGTCAGTTCGGGCTGGACTGTTCCCATGAGGCACAGGGTCAGACTGATTTGCATATGGCCATGTCTGAACTGGGGTGGTGGAGTGAGCTAAAGAATGATGATGGATTAAACCCAGATCAGTTGACTGGGGGTGAGTGTTTGATTGGCTCAAACGTTCCGTCCATCATCCCCTTTTGTATCGCTTTGGTCGCCCTAAGTTGGTGGGGGTATGCCCAGACGTGGGTCCCTTGCTCACTTTGCCACTGGATTCAAGCAAGCCTGGCTGATGATGGCTGAAATGCCAGAAACCGGTCCTAGGATGCTTGTTTCCGGTCCAGGGAAGACATGGCTTGGCAATTCGGGCTGGACTGTTCCCATGAGGCACAGGGTCAGACTGATTTGCATATGGCCATGTCTGAACTGGGGTGGTGGAGTGAGCTAAAGAATGATGATGGATTAAACCCAGATCAGTTGACTGGGGGTGAGTGTTTGATTGGCTCAAGCGTTCCGTCCATCATCCCCTTTTGTATCGCTTTGTTCGCCCTAAGTTGGCGGGGGTATGCCCAGACGTGGGTCCCTTGCTCAGTTTGCCACTGGATTCAAGCAAGCCTGGCTGATGACGGCTGAAATGCCAGAAACCGGTCCTAGGATGCTTGTTTCCGGTCCAGGGAAGACATGGCTTGGCAGTTCGGGCTGGACTGTTCCCATGATGCACAAGGTCAGACTGATTTGCATATGGCCATGTCTGAACTGGGGTGGTGGAGTGAGCTAAAGAATGATGATGGATTAAACCCAGATCAGTTGACTGGGGGTGAGTGTTTGATTGGCTCAAGCGTTCCGTCCATCATCCCCTTTTGTATCGCTTTGGTCGCCCTAAGTTGGCGGGGGTATGCCCAGACATGGGTCCCTTGCTCACTTTGCCACTGGATTCAAGCAAGCCTGGCTGATGACGGCTGAAATGCCAGAAACCGGTCCTAGGATGCTTGTTTCCGGTCCAGGGAAGACATGGATTGGCAGTTCGGGCTGGACTGTTCCCATGAGGCACAGGGTCAGACTGATTTGCATATGGCCATGTCTGAACTGGGGTGGTGGAGTGAGCTAAAGAATGATGATGGATTAAACCCAGATCAGTTGACTTGGGGTGATTGTTTGATTGGCTCAAGCGTTCCGTCCATCATCCCCTTTTGTATCGCTTTGGTCGCCCCTAAGTTGGCGGGGGTATGCCCAGACGTGGGTCCCTTGCTCACTTTGCCACTGGATTCAAGCAAGCCTGGCTGATGACGGCTGAAATGCCAGAAACCGGTCCTAGGATGCTTGTTTCCGGTCCAGTGAAGACATGGCTTGGCAGTTCGGGCTGGACTGTTCCCATGAGGCACAGGGTCAGACTGATTTGCATATGGCCATGTCTGAACTGGGGTGGTGGAGTGAGCTAAAGAATGATGATGGATTAAACCCAGATCAGTTGACTGGGGGTGAGTGTTTGATTGGCTCAAGCGTTCCGTCCATCATCCCCTTTTGTATCGCTTTGGTCGCCCTAAGTTGGCGGGGGTATGCCCAGACGTGGGTCCCTTGCTCACTTTGCCACTGGATTCAAGCAAGCCTGGCTGATGACGGCTGAAATGCCAGAAACCGGTCCTAGGATGCTTGTTTCCGGTCCAGGGAAGACATGGCTTGGCAGTTCGGGCTGGACTGTTCCCATGAGGCACAGGGTCAGACTGATTTGCATATGGCCATGTCTGAACTGGGGTGGTGGAGTGAGCTAAAGAATGATGATGGATTAAACCCAGATCAGTTGACTGGGGGTGAGTGTTTGATTGGCTCAAGCGTTTCGTCCATCATCCCCTTTTGTATCGCTTTGGTCGCCCTAAGTTGGCGGGGGTATGCCCAGACGTGGGTCCCTTGCTCACTTTGCCACTGGATTCAAGCAAGCCTGGCTGATGACGGCTGAAATGCCAGAAACCGGTCCTAGGATGCTTGTTTCCGGTCCAGGGAAGACATGGCTTGGCAATTCGGGCTGGACTGTTCCCATGAGGCACAGGGTCAGACTGATTTGCATATGGCCATGTCTGAACTGGGGTGGTGGAGTGAGCTAAAGAATGATGATGGATTAAACCCAGATCAGTTGACTGGGGGTGAGTGTTTGATTGGCTCAAGCGTTCCGTCCATCATCCCCTTTTGTATCGCTTTGTTCGCCCTAAGTTGGCGGGGGTATGCCCAGACGTGGGTCCCTTGCTCACTTTGCCACTGGATTCAAGCAAGCCTGGCTGATGACGGCTGAAATGCCAGAAACCGGTCCTAGGATGCTTGTTTCCGGTCCAGGGAAGACATGGCTTGGCAGTTTGGGCTGGACTGTTCCCATGATGCACAAGGTCAGACTGATTTGCATATGGCCATGTCTGAACTGGGGTGGTGGAGTGAGCTAAAGAATGATGATGGATTAAACCCAGATCAGTTGACTGGGGGTGAGTGTTTGATTGGCTCAAGCGTTCCGTCCATCATCCCCTTTTGTATCGCTTTGGTCGCCCTAAGTTGGCGGGGGTATGCCCAGACATGGGTCCCTTGCTCACTTTGCCACTGGATTCAAGCAAGCCTGGCTGATGACGGCTGAAATGCCAGAAACCGGTCCTAGGATGCTTGTTTCCGGTCCAGGGAAGACATGGATTGGCAGTTCGGGCTGGACTGTTCCCATGAGGCACAGGGTCAGACTGATTTGCATATGGCCATGTCTGAACTGGGGTGGTGGAGTGAGCTAAAGAATGATGATGGATTAAACCCAGATCAGTTGACTTGGGGTGATTGTTTGATTGGCTCAAGCGTTCCGTCCATCATCCCCTTTTGTATCGCTTTGGTCGCCCTAAGTTGGCGGGGGTATGCCCAGACGTGGGTCCCTTGCTCACTTTGCCACTGGATTCAAGCAAGCCTGGCTGATGACGGCTGAAATGCCAGAAACCGGTCCTAGGATGCTTGTTTCCGGTCCAGGGAAGACATGGCTTGGCAGTTCGGGCTGGACTGTTCCCATGAGGCACAGGGTCAGACTGATTTGCATATGGCCATGTCTGAACTGGGGTGGTGGAGTGAGCTAAAGAATGATGATGGATTAAACCCAGATCAGTTGACTGGGGGTGAGTGTTTGATTGGCTCAAGCGTTCCGTCCATCATCCCCTTTTGTATCGCTTTGGTCGCCCTAAGTTGGCGGGGGTATGCCCAGACGTGGGTCCCTTGCTCACTTTGCCACTGGATTCAAGCAAGCCTGGCTGATGACGGCTGAAATGCCAGAAACCGGTCCTAGGATGCTTGTTTCCGGTCCAGGGAAGACATGGCTTGGCAGTTCGGGCTGGACTGTTCCCATGAGGCACAGGGTCAGACTGATTTGCATATGGCCATGTCTGAACTGGGGTGGTGGAGTGAGCTAAAGAATGATGATGGATTAAACCCAGATCAGTTGACTGGGGGTGAGTGTTTGATTGGCTCAAGCGTTTCGGTCCATCATCCCCTTTTGTATCGCTTTGGTCGCCCTAAGTTGGCGGGGGTATGCCCAGACGTGGGTCCCTTGCTCACTTTGCCACTGGATTCAAGCAAGCCTGGCTGATGACGGCTGAAATGCCAGAAACCGGTCCTAGGATGCTTGTTTCCGGTCCAGGGAAGACATGGCTTGGCAGTTCGGGCTGGACTGTTCCCATGAGGCACAGGGTCAGACTGATTTGCATATGGCCATGTCTGAACTGGGGTAGTGGAGTGAGCTAAAGAATGATGATGGATTAAACCCAGATCAGTTGACTGGGGGTGAGTGTTTGATTGGCTCAAGCGTTCCGTCCATCATCCCCTTTTGTATTGCTTTGGTCGCCCTAAGTTGGCGGGGGTATGCCCAGACGTGGGTCCCTTGCTCACTTTGCCACTGGATTCAAGCAAGCCTGGCTGATGACGGCTGAAATGCCAGAAACCGGTCCTAGGATGCTTGTTTCCGGTCCAGGGAAGACATGGCTTGGCAGTTCGGGCTGGACTGTTCCCATGAGGCACAGGGTCAGACTGATTTGCATATGGCCATGTCTGAACTGGGGTGGTGGAGTGAGCTAAAGAATGATGATGGATTAAACCCAGATCAGTTGACTGGGGGTGAGTGTTTGATTGGCTCAAGCTGTTCCGTCCATCATCCCCTTTTGTATCGCTTTGGTCGCCCTAAGTTGGCGGGGGTATGCCCAGACGTGGGTCCCTTGCTCACTTTGCCACTGGATTCAAGCAAGCCTGGCTGATGACGGCTGAAATGCCAGAAACCGGTCCTAGGATGCTTGTTTCCGGTCCAGAGAAGACATGGCTTGGCAGTTCGGGCTGGACTGTTCCCATGAGGCACAGGGTCAGACTGATTTGCATATGGCCATGTCTGAACTGGGGTGGTGGAGTGAGCTAAAGAATGATGATGGATTAAACCCAGATCAGTTCACTGGGGGTGAGTGTTTGATTGGCTCAAGCGTTCCGTCCATCATCCCCTTTTGTATCGCTTTGGTCGCCCTAAGTTGGCGGGGGTATGCCCAGACTTGGGTCCCTTGCTCACTTTGCCACTGGATTCAAGCAAGCCTGGCTGATGATGGCTGAAATGCCAGAAACCGGTCCTAGGATGCTTGTTTCCGGTCCAGGGAAGACATGGCTTGGCAGTTCGGGCTGGACTTTTCCCATGAGGCACAGGGTCAGACTGATTTGCATATGGCCATGTCTGAACTGGGGTGGTGGAGTGAGCTAAAGAATGATGATGGATTAAACCCAGATCAGTTGACTGGGGGTGAGTGTTTGATTGGCTCAAACGTTCCGTCCATCATCCCCTTTTGTATCGCTTTGGTCGCTCTAAGTTGGCGGGGGTATGCCCAGACGTGGGTCCCTTGCTCACTTTGCCACTGGATTCAAGCAAGCCTGGCTGATGACGGCTGAAATGCCAGAAACCGGTCCTAGGATGCTTGTTTCCAGTCCAGGAAAGACATGGCTTGGCAGTTCGGGCTGGACTGTTCCCATGAGGCACAGGGTCAGACTGATTTGCATATGGCCATGTCTGAACTGGGGTGGTGGAGTGAGCTAAAGAATGATGATGGATTAAACCCAGATCAGTTGACTGGGGGTGAGTGTTTTATTGGCTCAAGCGTTCCGTCCATCATCCCCTTTTGTATCGCTTTGGTCGCCCTAAGTTGGCGGGGTATGCCCAGACGTGGGTCCCTTGCTCACTTTGCCACTGGATTCAAGCAAGCCTGGCTGATGACGGCTGAAATGCCAGACACCGGTCCTAGGATGCTTGTTTCCGGTCCAGGGAAGACATGGCTTGGCAGTTCGGGCTGGACTGTTCCCATGAGGCACAGGGTCAGACTGATTTGCATATGGCCATGTCTGAACTGGGGTGGTGGAGTGAGCTAAAGAATGATGATGGATTAAACCCAGATTAGTTGACTGGGGGTGAGTGTTTGATTGGCTCAAGCGTTCCGTCCATCATCCCCTTTTGTATCGCTTTGGTCGCCCTAAGTTGGCGGGGGTATGCCCAGACGTGGGTCCCTTGCTCACTTTGCCACTGGATTCAAGCAAGCCTGGCTGATGACGGCTGAAATGCCAGAAACCGGTCCTAGGATGCTTGTTTCCGGTCCAGGGAAGACATGGCTTGGCAGTTCGGGCTGGACTGTTCCCATGAGGCACAGGGTCAGACTGATTTGCATATGGCCATGTCTGAACTGGGGTGGTGGAGTGAGCTAAAGAATGATGATGGATTAAACCCAGATCAGTTGACTGGGGGTGAGTGTTTGATTGGCTCAAGCGTTCCGTCCATCATCCCCTTTTGTATTGCTTTGGTCGCCCTAAGTTGGCGGGGGTATGCCCAGACGTGGGTCCCTTGCTCACTTTGCCACTGGATTCAAGCAAGCCTGGCTGATGACGGCTGAAATGCCAGAACCCGGTCCTAGGATGCTTGTTTCCGGTCCAGGGAAGACATGGCTTGACAGTTCGGGCTGGACTGTTCCCATGAGGCACAGGGTCAGACTGATTTGCATATGGCCATGTCTGAACTGGGGTGGTGGAGTGAGCTAAAGAATGATGATGGATTAAACCCAGATCAGTTGACTGGGGGTGAGTGTTTGATTGGCTCAAGCATTCCGTCCATCATCCCCTTTTGTATCGCTTGGTCGCCCTAAGTTGGCGGGGGTATGCCCAGACGTGGGTCCCTTGCTCACTTTGCCACTGGATTCAAGCAAGCCTGGCTGATGACGGCTGAAATGCCAGAAACCGGTCCTAGGATGCTTGTTTCCGGTCCAGGGAAGACATGGCTTGGCAGTTCGGGCTGGACTGTTCCCATGAGGCACAGGGTCAGACTGATTTGCATATGGCCATGTCTGAACTGGGGTGGTGGAGTGAGCTAAAGAATGATGATGGATTAAACCCAGATCAGTTGACTGGGGGTGAGTGTTTGATTGGCTCAAGCGTTCCGTCCATCATCCCCTTTTGTATCGCTTTGGTCGCCCTAAGTTGGCGGGGGTATGCCCAGACGTGGGTCCCTTGCTCACTTTGCCACTGGATTCAAGCAAGCCTGGCTGATGACGGCTGAAATGCCAGAAACCGGTCCTAGGATGCTTGTTTCCGGTCCAGGGAAGACATGGCTTGGCAGTTCGGGCTGGACTGTTCCCATGAGGCACAGGGTCAGACTGATTTGCATATGGCCATGTCTGAACTGGGGTGGTGGAGTGAGCTAAAGAATGATGATGGATTAAACCCAGATCAGTTGACTGGGGGTGAGTGTTTGATTGGCTCAAGCGTTCCATCCATCATCCCCTTTTGTATAGCGATAATTATCGCCGGTTATTGCTAATACGCCCTAATGTCTTTAAAAGCCTCCACACTGAAACCAGGCGCTGACGGTGATCCGTTAACCCTTGCAAAAAGTGAGGCTCAGCACTGTGACCTGTGTGCAGAATTGTCAGAACTGTTAGTCTGTCTGAGATAGAAGCAAAACAGATAATGGAAAAAATGGCAAGTGCAGCATATTTATATGGTGCAAATTCTCATTTTTCCAGTGACCATGGTCAAAAACTCCAATCCCAAAAAGATAGCTGATCAAGCCCTCACACCTACTGCAGACAACTCCCTACACCCTGCTGATCAATTTTTTTAAAATCACAGTGAGATGGCTCAGTGAGTTAAGATATCTGCTGCAGAGAGTTGTGTGTAACCTGCATGTCACATGTTTTAATCCCATTGAGCTAGCTCAGTGGGTCGTGTACATACTGCACGCCAGTAGCGGCTCGTGGAGGGAGTGCTGCGGGCGGTGGGGTGGGGTGGGGCGGGGAGGAGCAGGGTGGGGGTAGTAGACTACGGCATACGGCCGAACAGAGGTAAGTAAAGAAAGAAAGAAATAAAACGAATTTCATTGGGTGTGCTGCATTGCCAAATGCGATGCAGCGCGCGCAACGAAATTCGTTTTATTTATTTATTTGTTTACTTACCTCTGTTCGGCCGTATGCCGTAGTTTACTACCCCTCACACTGTTCCTCCCCGCCCCACCGCCCCCAGCACTCCCTCCACGAGCCGCTACTGCTGCACACCTTTGCATGTAACCTGCGTGTCACAGGCTCCAATACCAGAAAGACAGCTCAGCGCGGTAAAGCACCAACAACAGACATACATGCATTCAAATAACCTAAAACAGGAAAAGATCGCAAGGTTGAACAAAACTTCAATTTTCTCACCTACTGCAGCCCCTGTACTCTCTACATAGTTTCCAGCACTTTTCCATTCCAAGCTCTGCCTAAACTCCCGAGGGAAAGACCACCACATTCATTCCCTCGTTAATTTTATCACTCTTCCCGCCTTTCTCATGTTGTTGACTTCAGGTCTTCGAGCACAGTTTCTTTCCTGTGCCTCTTCAAGATTTCGTCCCACGCTCTCCTCCTCTTCTTGGGGTATCTTCTGTGTACACAGGTCCTTCCTCTTTGTGTCTGTCGCCTGCCCTCCCCTTCTTTCTCTCACACTTTATCTGCTCCTCTGTCTGCAGTTCATTCACCACTCCATGCACAAACTACCTATCCCTCTCTGTCTTCCTGTCTATCTATTCTGTGCAACTCTCACCCCTATCTATCCACCATGCCACATAATTCCACTCCATAAATCCACTCCACATCACACAATTCCACAACTAACAATTCCAATCCAACCCACATAATTCCACTCCAAACCAAAACACATAAGCTGTTGTCATTTGCAACGGCAATAGCTCTAACTCGTTTTTAAAGAATGCTAGCCATTTCCTTCCCATGGTTTTAGAGCAGGGGTGGTTTTATAGGATCTGAATATCCCCACGAACAGTTTGCCTTTTGACTGAATCGAACTTTTGTACACATGCCTCCTGATGATATACATTTAAGCACTCTCTGTACTTTACCCATGTAATGACATCGTCCTCGTTAACGTTATATTAGTCATTTCATTTTATTCTTTATTTCGGTTCAAAATAAAACCATAAAAGACACATCAACAATATACACATTCAATTATAAAATACAGGTGGCAGTTCCGAATATAAATGGTAGCGCATCTGCATGGTAGGGGCTAAATATCTAAATCAGTAACGCATTTTCCGTACCAAGAAATACTATTAAAATATTTAAATATGTTAAAACCTAAACATAAAAAATTTCTAAGAATTAATTCATTATGTACATAAATCCTTACTTGTTGTCCTAGTCTAAATATGTACATGATTGTATAAAATGTCAATGTTATTTCCACATGGCATACCAACTCGAATATTTCTATACAAAAGTAAATTCATAATTTCATTTTTAGTTTTTAGGCCATAAAGTGCATGTGCATAATTACAGTCTTAATCCAACTTTGGCTCTTATAAGACTCACATTAAATAGAAACCTACTGACACTAAAAACAATTTTTGAGATGTATCTGTTTTCAGTATTCTTCCTGCCTCTATACAACCTCTAATGTTCAGATTACGGCAAATGGGTTTAATCCATTTATTCCTCGGTTTGCCGTATGCTGGGCAGAAGAATAATACATGTAGATCATTCTCCTTTGGTGCATTTTGACATAGTTCGCAAGATTGATTACTATTTCTATCACAGTTTGCTGCCCAATTTGATGTGTTAGCATTAATGTATAACACACCATACCTAAACTTCATATACAAGGCTTTAGCTAATGGTGGATGTATCTCGTCCAAAAAAGGTTCAAAACTAGCTATTTCCTTGAAGAGAAGAAACTTGGTTGTTAATGTACCATTGCTTGTACAATGTAACACATTATTTTGAATATGGGTCCAAAAAGTGAATTTTAACAATTTTTTACTAGACATAGTCAACTGCATCGGAGCTTCCCAAAATGCTTCAAGCCCAATTTCTCGAACCAATAGAAAACATGTTTAATCCACGGGTACCCCAGCTCTTGTCAATTTCTAAAATCTCCTGTAGACCCTCCTTATAACTGGTCAATTCAGGAGTTGACCAAAGGCGTACCCAGAATAATAGGGGTCTTAATATTGCATGGTGATCTGTTCGTTTGACGTTTAAGTCCATAAAGATTGGAATTAGGGGTGTTCTCACTGGCAAACCGAATACCCTTCTAATAAATTTATTTTCTCCCAGTTCAAAACTCCTTTTGCAATGGGGTCCCCAAATTTCAGTGCCATACAAAGAAGCTGATTGTACTTTATGTTTGAAAACCTCCAGAGCAGGAGTCAACGCCTTCGATATACTACTCCCATCTTTATTATTGGCAACGCAGTTTTGAAGTTGGATAATCTTACTTTTTCTAACTGTTGCTTTCCAGGACAACTTTGTATCCAAAGTTATACCTAAATAGTTAAAATAATGTACATACTCTAATTTTTGGCCACTAACTGCTAAATTCCTTTTAAAAGACTTGTGTGGATTTATTGCCATGTACTTTGTTTTGCCGGAATTTATTTCAAGGCCCTTTTTTTGCAGTAAATATAAAAAGAATTCAATAAAGATTGTAGACCTTTAGGGGTTTGCGATATCAGTATGGTGTCGTCAGCAAATAAAAGAGCTGGCATCAAATCCCCACCCAGCTTGGGCGAGTCGTGTGCACACTCCAATAAATAACTCGGAATATCATTAACATAGATTGAGAATAGGGTGGGTGCCAGTACACACCCCTGACGTACACCCCTTCTTACCGGAATTGCCTCAGTTAATGCACCCCTCGGGCCCCATCTTACTTTTGCAAAATTGTTTTCATGCAATCTTATTATTTGCGTGAGTAATTCAACAGGGACGCCTTGATGTTTCAATGATTCCCAAAGTAAGTTCCGGGGTACAGGGTCAAAAGCGGCCTTTAGGTCTACAAAGCAATATACAAATGGCCCTTTTTATATTTATATATTTCCAGCATAAACATAAAAATCTTAAAACTTGATCGATTGTGCTTGTTTTTATTCTAAACCCCGCCTGGAATTTTGAGATCACATTATTCTCATCTAGCCAATCGTTCAATCTCATTAAAATATGCCTAGAATAAATTTTTTGTAAAATATCAATTAAACTAATTGGTCGGTAATTTGCAGGATCATTACGGTTACCTTTTTTAAAATTGTAACAATTTCCGCCCCTTTCCATGTTTCAGGTTTTGGTGAGCCTGCAGCAATTGCATTACATGAATGATTAATATAAGGGCCCCAAACACTACTGTTGTGCTTTAATAAATCTCCCGGTATTTTATCGGGGCCAGGGGCTTTCCCTGGTTTAACTGAATTTATTGCCAGTAATGTTTCCACCAGGCTAAAATGGAGCTTATTAATAGTAAGGTTAGGCACCACTAATGCGGTACAAGATGTCTCTGCCACTTGGGCATCTGCATAAAGTCTAGAGAAGTGGTCCTCCCAAGTTTTTGCATCAAGGAAAAGGTCCTTATCCTCCCCACCTGTCTTTCTGCCTTTTGCTATTAAGCGCCAGAAGCCTACTTGATCTTTAAGTTTGGCCGCTTCAATTAGATCTGTCTAAGTATTATCATCCCACAGTTTTTTTGCATGTGCAAGGGTTTTCTTATATTTAATTCTTTTCTCCCTTATAACTGGTACATTGTTCTCTTTTATTTTCAGTATAAGGTTAGCCTTTATCTCACGACACTCCTATTATACCATGGGTTTGTTCCTATTTTTACACCTATTCCACTGTGTTCCCTGGTAATCTACTCAATACTGGTGCCAGTGCATCCCTGCAAAGCTTGATGTGCATCCATTATTGAGAGTTCCACTCCTGGTGAATCTAGGTGAAGTTGGACAGTGTCGGCAAATATGTTATAAATCTGTGTCATGGATTCAGCATTTCCTAATATGTACGGCCATTTTATAGCACGACGGTTGTTACTAACTATATTAGCATCAATAAAAATACTAGTCTCTTCGTTATCCAAAATTTTACCAAGGAAGAGATCAGGTAACAATGACAAGTGCAGGGGACGATGATCGCTATTGGTTCTATCATCTATTTTCAGATCTGATACATTAGGCCAAAACTCGATGGATACCAATATATAATCGATACTGCTCCTATAACTGCCTCTACAGAAGGTTGGAGTGTTTGATTTATCCGATGGTAACCGGCCATTACAAGCTCTAAGCCCTTGCCCTGTTGTTAGTTTCATAATCTGTGCGACTGCTGTAGTACAGGACACTGTCGGACTACTTTCTAGAGCAGGAATGTTATTCATTGTATCTTCGTCTTGAAAAGATTGTCGAACCCCACCACCGGTTCAAACTTGCAATTAAAATCGCCCCAATGATTACCATTGCATCAGCCTCTATTAGATTCAAAAATGAATCAAGTTGATTTATTATTAAGGATTCCTTCATAGTTGGGCTTGGCCTATTATAGATATTAATTAAATATATTAATTTCTTATCCTGTGTTTTAATTTTTACACCAACCAAATCCTCAGATGGTATGCACAGTGCAGTTGATTCTATTTTGAGGGCTATTCTAATCCATATGACGAGTCCCCCTGAAGGCCTACCTCTCATTGATGGAATAGCGTTTACACTAAAAGTCTTAAACCCTACCCTATGGGGAGTTTCTAGAGCCCAAGTCTCTTGTAAGAGAAGAATATCACTTTGCTCTGTATATTCCACCCATTCCGTGTCTCTAAGGTTCCTATTTAGTCCTGCTATATTCCAAGATGTAAATCGTATAGCTTTCTGAATATTTACTCCTGAGTTTATTATATTTGGCCTGTGAGAACTGTTCACTGTGTCAGAAGAAGCATTTGTGGGCATGAATAATGACCATTGCTGCTCCTCCGTCCCAATAGTTGTATGTGCCTTACATGCCCTATGTGAGGCTATCTCCCCTGGGTCTCCTCTAGATGATATATGTTTCGGTGGCCCATTTGTTCCATACTGCTATTTGTCTCATTATTTCCCGGAAAGAGTATTTCACCAACTGTGGAGGTTGGTTGTCAGTCCACACCATCCAAAGCGGATAGTGCCTGGAACCTATTCGGAAATAATATTGGAGCATAGTCATCGTTTGATGGGCCGGGATGTGGTTTGTAAAAATACCCCAATGGGAGAGCACAAATACAAGTGTTTTGGGTGAAGGTTTCTCTCTGATATTTAGCAGAGATCGAACCATCTGCGGGCGACGAAAATTAACTATAATGCAATCGCCGTCTAGGTTCTTAGAGGACTCCCCAACCCACCCTACTCTGCGAACCATCAAGATTTCGTTGGTATATCGTGTTTTAAAGTTTTTATATTTTGTCAGCCAATCGACTGTCTTATTTTCGCAGAGTCGTCCAGGATTCACTCTGTCCATTTTTTAGTGCTGGGACCCCTGCTAAAATTAATACATAAGGACATGAAGCAGGCGGTAAGCCCAAAATATCGGAACTGGGATTCAAAATTGTGTCTTGTGAACTTTTTACTACGTCAGGACCTAATCTTTTTCAGGTAGATTTGGGGTTTCATGTCTATCATCCAAAACGTGTATTCCCATCATTATATCATCCCTATTCTGCACTTTTTCCCATATGCATCTTTCTCTGTTGTCTCTTCGGATCATTGGTTTAGCCACTGAAGTATCCTTTGTCCTACCAACAAAACTCGGGGCCGAGATTCCTCTAAATACTTTGAATCGCCCTCCCTTTCTATAGTACCAAGATTATTGCTATCTATTTTATCTTTCAAATTGCCTACTGTAGTGTTCAACTGTTCGATCTTTTGGTTTAAGGACTCAAATTTTTTGTCTATTAGGCCGTTTATCTGTATTAACATAGATCTAAAAGCTGTTTCCAGTATCACACTAATTACACGGTGGAGAGGTGTGGTGCAGCGGCCAGGGCAGCTGACTTCGGAGCACAGGGTTCACAGTTCGATCCCGGCTCCGGCGGCAGCTCAGCTCAGCACCATGTGACTCTGGGCAATAGCTCACTTAATTTCCACTCCGGCCCCCAGCGCCTTGAGACCTGTAAGGGTGAGTAGCTGCGCTATATAAAAACGGACTTACACGCTCAAGAGTCTCAGGGCTTTCTTTTACTATCTGAGGGCTAGGAGCAACATCTGCTACCGTCTGTGAATTAGAAGTTTTTGTCAATACTACAGTTTGTTCCTCTACTCGATGATTTGTCTGAGCGTTGGACCTTGAACCCCTTTTTTCTTGGATTCTAATCCACCCCTAGCCTGCTTCTGCCTTGGTCTAGGGACTTTCCCTTTGGCTTTTTCTATTTGTTGTAGTGCTCGGGACCTAGTTCCTATACTTGGGCTGTTATCATCTAGTGCTAGATTTGGGGATGTAAGAGTCGAGTTTAGCAGGACGGATGTTTCCGGTCCACTTTGGACTATTATTCTAGGTGTTAATGGCATATTTGCGTCTTTATACATCGGGAATTGTGTTGGATCGAGTGACAATCGCCTTTCTGTCATTTGGATCTCATGTGTCAGCAGAGATTCTGCTCTGGTTAAAAAGGCATCTAAGGTGCCTGCTGCACCTTTACGTTTGTTCATACTCATTGTCTATATAAACAACTATAGGTCAACAGTACGTAAAAAATAAACGTGGGAAGCTAAGCAGTACTACAAAAATATAACTTCGGAGCGACTGACAATCTTTCCAAACAGTTAATTCACAGTCCCAGATACACTTGTTTTATCACCTAGGGCTATAGCCTGCTACGTAAAGGGTCACAGAACTAAG
>CAWUFW010029367.1:0-19235 GCA_963921515.1 Calotriton arnoldi | reverse complement strand
AGACGTGGGTCCCTTGCTCACTTTGCCACTGGATTCAAGATAGCCTGGCTGATGAGGGTTTATGAACCCGAAACCGGTCCCAGGATGCTTGTTTCCGGTCCAGGGAAGACATGGCTTGGCAGTTCGGGCTGGACTGTTCCCATGAGGCACAGGGTCAGACTGATTTGCATATGGCCATGTCTGAACTGGGGTGGTGGAGTGAGCTAAAGAATGATGTTGGATTAAACCCAGATCAGTTGACTGGGGGTGAGTGTTTGATTTGCTCAAACGCTCCGTCCATCATCCCCTTTGGTATCGCTTTGTTCGCCTAAGTTGGCAGGGTATGCCCAGACGTGGGTCCCTTGCTCACTTTGCCACTGGATTCAAGATAGCCTGGCTGATGAGGGTTATGAACCCGAAACCGGTCCCAGGATGCTTGTTTCCGGTCCAGGGAAGACATGGCTTGGCAGTTCGGGCTGGACTGTTCCCATGAGGCACAGGGTCAGACTGATTTGCATATGGCCATGTCTGAACTGGGGTGGTGGAGTGAGCTAAAGAATGATGTTGGATTAAACCCAGATCAGTTGACTGGGGGTGAGTGTTTGATTTGCTCAAACGCTCCGTCCATCATCCCCTTTGGTATCGCTTTGTTCGCCCTAAGTTGGCAGGGTATGCCCAGACGTGGGTCCCTTGCTCACTTTGCCACTGGATTCAAGATAGCCTGGCTGATGAGGGTTATGAACCCGAAACCGGTCCCAGGATGCTTGTTTCCGGTCCAGGGAAGACATGGCTTGGCAGTTCGGGCTGGACTGTTCCCATGAGGCACAGGGTCAGACTGATTTGCATATGGCCATGTCTGAACTGGGGTGGTGGAGTGAGCTAAAGAATGATGTTGGATTAAACCCAGATCAGTTGACTGGGGGTGAGTGTTTGATTTGCTCAAACGCTCCGTCCATCATCCCCTTTGGTATCGCTTTGTTCGCCCTAAGTTGGCAGGGTATGCCCAGACGTGGGTCCCTTGCTCACTTTGCCACTGGATTCAAGATAGCCTGGCTGATGAGGGTTATGAACCCGAAACCGGTCCCAGGATGCTTGTTTCCGGTCCAGGGAAGACATGGCTTGGCAGTTCGGGCTGGACTGTTCCCATGAGGCACAGGGTCAGACTGATTTGCATATGGCCATGTCTGAACTGGGGTGGTGGAGTGAGCTAAAGAATGATGTTGGATTAAACCCAGATCAGTTGACTGGGGGTGAGTGTTTGATTTGCTCAAACGCTCCGTCCATCATCCCCTTTGGTATCGCTTTGTTCGCCCTAAGTTGGCAGGGTATGCCCAGACGTGGGTCCCTTGCTCACTTTGCCACTGGATTCAAGATAGCCTGGCTGATGAGGGTTATGAACCCGAAACCGGTCCCAGGATGCTTGTTTCCGGTCCAGGGAAGACATGGCTTGGCAGTTCGGGCTGGACTGTTCCCATGAGGCACAGGGTCAGACTGATTTGCATATGGCCATGTCTGAACTGGGGTGGTGGAGTGAGCTAAAGAATGATGTTGGATTAAACCCAGATCAGTTGACTGGGGGTGAGTGTTTGATTTGCTCAAACGCTCCGTCCATCATCCCCTTTGGTATCGCTTTGTTCGCCCTAAGTTGGCAGGGTATGCCCAGACGTGGGTCCCTTGCTCACTTTGCCACTGGATTCAAGATAGCCTGGCTGATGAGGGTTATGAACCCGAAACCGGTCCCAGGATGCTTGTTTCCGGTCCAGGGAAGACATGGCTTGGCAGTTCGGGCTGGACTGTTCCCATGAGGCACAGGGTCAGACTGATTTGCATATGGCCATGTCTGAACTGGGGTGGTGGAGTGAGCTAAAGAATGATGTTGGATTAAACCCAGATCAGTTGACTGGGGGTGAGTGTTTGATTTGCTCAAACGCTCCGTCCATCATCCCCTTTGGTATCGCTTTGTTCGCCCTAAGTTGGCAGGGTATGCCCAGACGTGGGTCCCTTGCTCACTTTGCCACTGGATTCAAGATAGCCTGGCTGATGAGGGTTATGAACCCGAAACCGGTCCCAGGATGCTTGTTTCCGGTCCAGGGAAGACATGGCTTGGCAGTTCGGGCTGGACTGTTCCCATGAGGCACAGGGTCAGACTGATTTGCATATGGCCATGTCTGAACTGGGGTGGTGGAGTGAGCTAAAGAATGATGTTGGATTAAACCCAGATCAGTTGACTGGGGGTGAGTGTTTGATTTGCTCAAACGCTCCGTCCATCATCCCCTTTGGTATCGCTTTGTTCGCCCTAAGTTGGCAGGGTATGCCCAGACGTGGGTCCCTTGCTCACTTTGCCACTGGATTCAAGATAGCCTGGCTGATGAGGGTTATGAACCCGAAACCGGTCCCAGGATGCTTGTTTCCGGTCCAGGGAAGACATGGCTTGGCAGTTCGGGCTGGACTGTTCCCATGAGGCACAGGGTCAGACTGATTTGCATATGGCCATGTCTGAACTGGGGTGGTGGAGTGAGCTAAAGAATGATGTTGGATTAAACCCAGATCAGTTGACTGGGGGTGAGTGTTTGATTTGCTCAAACGCTCCGTCCATCATCCCCTTTGGTATCGCTTTGTTCGCCCTAAGTTGGCAGGGTATGCCCAGACGTGGGTCCCTTGCTCACTTTGCCACTGGATTCAAGATAGCCTGGCTGATGAGGGTTATGAACCCGAAACCGGTCCCAGGATGCTTGTTTCCGGTCCAGGGAAGACATGGCTTGGCAGTTCGGGCTGGACTGTTCCCATGAGGCACAGGGTCAGACTGATTTGCATATGGCCATGTCTGAACTGGGGTGGTGGAGTGAGCTAAAGAATGATGTTGGATTAAACCCAGATCAGTTGACTGGGGGTGAGTGTTTGATTTGCTCAAACGCTCCGTCCATCATCCCCTTTGGTATCGCTTTGTTCGCCCTAAGTTGGCAGGGTATGCCCAGACGTGGGTCCCTTGCTCACTTTGCCACTGGATTCAAGATAGCCTGGCTGATGAGGGTTATGAACCCGAAACCGGTCCCAGGATGCTTGTTTCCGGTCCAGGGAAGACATGGCTTGGCAGTTCGGGCTGGACTGTTCCCATGAGGCACAGGGTCAGACTGATTTGCATATGGCCATGTCTGAACTGGGGTGGTGGAGTGAGCTAAAGAATGATGTTGGATTAAACCCAGATCAGTTGACTGGGGGTGAGTGTTTGATTTGCTCAAACGCTCCGTCCATCATCCCCTTTGGTATCGCTTTGTTCGCCCTAAGTTGGCAGGGTATGCCCAGACGTGGGTCCCTTGCTCACTTTGCCACTGGATTCAAGATAGCCTGGCTGATGAGGGTTATGAACCCGAAACCGGTCCCAGGATGCTTGTTTCCGGTCCAGGGAAGACATGGCTTGGCAGTTCGGGCTGGACTGTTCCCATGAGGCACAGGGTCAGACTGATTTGCATATGGCCATGTCTGAACTGGGGTGGTGGAGTGAGCTAAAGAATGATGTTGGATTAAACCCAGATCAGTTGACTGGGGGTGAGTGTTTGATTTGCTCAAACGCTCCGTCCATCATCCCCTTTGGTATCGCTTTGTTCGCCCTAAGTTGGCAGGGTATGCCCAGACGTGGGTCCCTTGCTCACTTTGCCACTGGATTCAAGATAGCCTGGCTGATGAGGGTTATGAACCCGAAACCGGTCCCAGGATGCTTGTTTCCGGTCCAGGGAAGACATGGCTTGGCAGTTCGGGCTGGACTGTTCCCATGAGGCACAGGGTCAGACTGATTTGCATATGGCCATGTCTGAACTGGGGTGGTGGAGTGAGCTAAAGAATGATGTTGGATTAAACCCAGATCAGTTGACTGGGGGTGAGTGTTTGATTTGCTCAAACGCTCCGTCCATCATCCCCTTTGGTATCGCTTTGTTCGCCCTAAGTTGGCAGGGTATGCCCAGACGTGGGTCCCTTGCTCACTTTGCCACTGGATTCAAGATAGCCTGGCTGATGAGGGTTATGAACCCGAAACCGGTCCCAGGATGCTTGTTTCCGGTCCAGGGAAGACATGGCTTGGCAGTTCGGGCTGGACTGTTCCCATGAGGCACAGGGTCAGACTGATTTGCATATGGCCATGTCTGAACTGGGGTGGTGGAGTGAGCTAAAGAATGATGTTGGATTAAACCCAGATCAGTTGACTGGGGGTGAGTGTTTGATTTGCTCAAACGCTCCGTCCATCATCCCCTTTGGTATCGCTTTGTTCGCCCTAAGTTGGCAGGGTATGCCCAGACGTGGGTCCCTTGCTCACTTTGCCACTGGATTCAAGATAGCCTGGCTGATGAGGGTTATGAACCCGAAACCGGTCCCAGGATGCTTGTTTCCGGTCCAGGGAAGACATGGCTTGGCAGTTCGGGCTGGACTGTTCCCATGAGGCACAGGGTCAGACTGATTTGCATATGGCCATGTCTGAACTGGGGTGGTGGAGTGAGCTAAAGAATGATGTTGGATTAAACCCAGATCAGTTGACTGGGGGTGAGTGTTTGATTTGCTCAAACGCTCCGTCCATCATCCCCTTTGGTATCGCTTTGTTCGCCCTAAGTTGGCAGGGTATGCCCAGACGTGGGTCCCTTGCTCACTTTGCCACTGGATTCAAGATAGCCTGGCTGATGAGGGTTATGAACCCGAAACCGGTCCCAGGATGCTTGTTTCCGGTCCAGGGAAGACATGGCTTGGCAGTTCGGGCTGGACTGTTCCCATGAGGCACAGGGTCAGACTGATTTGCATATGGCCATGTCTGAACTGGGGTGGTGGAGTGAGCTAAAGAATGATGTTGGATTAAACCCAGATCAGTTGACTGGGGGTGAGTGTTTGATTTGCTCAAACGCTCCGTCCATCATCCCCTTTGGTATCGCTTTGTTCGCCCTAAGTTGGCAGGGTATGCCCAGACGTGGGTCCCTTGCTCACTTTGCCACTGGATTCAAGATAGCCTGGCTGATGAGGGTTATGAACCCGAAACCGGTCCCAGGATGCTTGTTTCCGGTCCAGGGAAGACATGGCTTGGCAGTTCGGGCTGGACTGTTCCCATGAGGCACAGGGTCAGACTGATTTGCATATGGCCATGTCTGAACTGGGGTGGTGGAGTGAGCTAAAGAATGATGTTGGATTAAACCCAGATCAGTTGACTGGGGGTGAGTGTTTGATTTGCTCAAACGCTCCGTCCATCATCCCCTTTGGTATCGCTTTGTTCGCCCTAAGTTGGCAGGGTATGCCCAGACGTGGGTCCCTTGCTCACTTTGCCACTGGATTCAAGATAGCCTGGCTGATGAGGGTTATGAACCCGAAACCGGTCCCAGGATGCTTGTTTCCGGTCCAGGGAAGACATGGCTTGGCAGTTCGGGCTGGACTGTTCCCATGAGGCACAGGGTCAGACTGATTTGCATATGGCCATGTCTGAACTGGGGTGGTGGAGTGAGCTAAAGAATGATGTTGGATTAAACCCAGATCAGTTGACTGGGGGTGAGTGTTTGATTTGCTCAAACGCTCCGTCCATCATCCCCTTTGGTATCGCTTTGTTCGCCCTAAGTTGGCAGGGTATGCCCAGACGTGGGTCCCTTGCTCACTTTGCCACTGGATTCAAGATAGCCTGGCTGATGAGGGTTATGAACCCGAAACCGGTCCCAGGATGCTTGTTTCCGGTCCAGGGAAGACATGGCTTGGCAGTTCGGGCTGGACTGTTCCCATGAGGCACAGGGTCAGACTGATTTGCATATGGCCATGTCTGAACTGGGGTGGTGGAGTGAGCTAAAGAATGATGTTGGATTAAACCCAGATCAGTTGACTGGGGGTGAGTGTTTGATTTGCTCAAACGCTCCGTCCATCATCCCCTTTGGTATCGCTTTGTTCGCCCTAAGTTGGCAGGGTATGCCCAGACGTGGGTCCCTTGCTCACTTTGCCACTGGATTCAAGATAGCCTGGCTGATGAGGGTTATGAACCCGAAACCGGTCCCAGGATGCTTGTTTCCGGTCCAGGGAAGACATGGCTTGGCAGTTCGGGCTGGACTGTTCCCATGAGGCACAGGGTCAGACTGATTTGCATATGGCCATGTCTGAACTGGGGTGGTGGAGTGAGCTAAAGAATGATGTTGGATTAAACCCAGATCAGTTGACTGGGGGTGAGTGTTTGATTTGCTCAAACGCTCCGTCCATCATCCCCTTTGGTATCGCTTTGTTCGCCCTAAGTTGGCAGGGTATGCCCAGACGTGGGTCCCTTGCTCACTTTGCCACTGGATTCAAGATAGCCTGGCTGATGAGGGTTATGAACCCGAAACCGGTCCCAGGATGCTTGTTTCCGGTCCAGGGAAGACATGGCTTGGCAGTTCGGGCTGGACTGTTCCCATGAGGCACAGGGTCAGACTGATTTGCATATGGCCATGTCTGAACTGGGGTGGTGGAGTGAGCTAAAGAATGATGTTGGATTAAACCCAGATCAGTTGACTGGGGGTGAGTGTTTGATTTGCTCAAACGCTCCGTCCATCATCCCCTTTGGTATCGCTTTGTTCGCCCTAAGTTGGCAGGGTATGCCCAGACGTGGGTCCCTTGCTCACTTTGCCACTGGATTCAAGATAGCCTGGCTGATGAGGGTTATGAACCCGAAACCGGTCCCAGGATGCTTGTTTCCGGTCCAGGGAAGACATGGCTTGGCAGTTCGGGCTGGACTGTTCCCATGAGGCACAGGGTCAGACTGATTTGCATATGGCCATGTCTGAACTGGGGTGGTGGAGTGAGCTAAAGAATGATGTTGGATTAAACCCAGATCAGTTGACTGGGGGTGAGTGTTTGATTTGCTCAAACGCTCCGTCCATCATCCCCTTTGGTATCGCTTTGTTCGCCCTAAGTTGGCAGGGTATGCCCAGACGTGGGTCCCTTGCTCACTTTGCCACTGGATTCAAGATAGCCTGGCTGATGAGGGTTATGAACCCGAAACCGGTCCCAGGATGCTTGTTTCCGGTCCAGGGAAGACATGGCTTGGCAGTTCGGGCTGGACTGTTCCCATGAGGCACAGGGTCAGACTGATTTGCATATGGCCATGTCTGAACTGGGGTGGTGGAGTGAGCTAAAGAATGATGTTGGATTAAACCCAGATCAGTTGACTGGGGGTGAGTGTTTGATTTGCTCAAACGCTCCGTCCATCATCCCCTTTGGTATCGCTTTGTTCGCCCTAAGTTGGCAGGGTATGCCCAGACGTGGGTCCCTTGCTCACTTTGCCACTGGATTCAAGATAGCCTGGCTGATGAGGGTTATGAACCCGAAACCGGTCCCAGGATGCTTGTTTCCGGTCCAGGGAAGACATGGCTTGGCAGTTCGGGCTGGACTGTTCCCATGAGGCACAGGGTCAGACTGATTTGCATATGGCCATGTCTGAACTGGGGTGGTGGAGTGAGCTAAAGAATGATGTTGGATTAAACCCAGATCAGTTGACTGGGGGTGAGTGTTTGATTTGCTCAAACGCTCCGTCCATCATCCCCTTTGGTATCGCTTTGTTCGCCCTAAGTTGGCAGGGTATGCCCAGACGTGGGTCCCTTGCTCACTTTGCCACTGGATTCAAGATAGCCTGGCTGATGAGGGTTATGAACCCGAAACCGGTCCCAGGATGCTTGTTTCCGGTCCAGGGAAGACATGGCTTGGCAGTTCGGGCTGGACTGTTCCCATGAGGCACAGGGTCAGACTGATTTGCATATGGCCATGTCTGAACTGGGGTGGTGGAGTGAGCTAAAGAATGATGTTGGATTAAACCCAGATCAGTTGACTGGGGGTGAGTGTTTGATTTGCTCAAACGCTCCGTCCATCATCCCCTTTGGTATCGCTTTGTTCGCCCTAAGTTGGCAGGGTATGCCCAGACGTGGGTCCCTTGCTCACTTTGCCACTGGATTCAAGATAGCCTGGCTGATGAGGGTTATGAACCCGAAACCGGTCCCAGGATGCTTGTTTCCGGTCCAGGGAAGACATGGCTTGGCAGTTCGGGCTGGACTGTTCCCATGAGGCACAGGGTCAGACTGATTTGCATATGGCCATGTCTGAACTGGGGTGGTGGAGTGAGCTAAAGAATGATGTTGGATTAAACCCAGATCAGTTGACTGGGGGTGAGTGTTTGATTTGCTCAAACGCTCCGTCCATCATCCCCTTTGGTATCGCTTTGTTCGCCCTAAGTTGGCAGGGTATGCCCAGACGTGGGTCCCTTGCTCACTTTGCCACTGGATTCAAGATAGCCTGGCTGATGAGGGTTATGAACCCGAAACCGGTCCCAGGATGCTTGTTTCCGGTCCAGGGAAGACATGGCTTGGCAGTTCGGGCTGGACTGTTCCCATGAGGCACAGGGTCAGACTGATTTGCATATGGCCATGTCTGAACTGGGGTGGTGGAGTGAGCTAAAGAATGATGTTGGATTAAACCCAGATCAGTTGACTGGGGGTGAGTGTTTGATTTGCTCAAACGCTCCGTCCATCATCCCCTTTGGTATCGCTTTGTTCGCCCTAAGTTGGCAGGGTATGCCCAGACGTGGGTCCCTTGCTCACTTTGCCACTGGATTCAAGATAGCCTGGCTGATGAGGGTTATGAACCCGAAACCGGTCCCAGGATGCTTGTTTCCGGTCCAGGGAAGACATGGCTTGGCAGTTCGGGCTGGACTGTTCCCATGAGGCACAGGGTCAGACTGATTTGCATATGGCCATGTCTGAACTGGGGTGGTGGAGTGAGCTAAAGAATGATGTTGGATTAAACCCAGATCAGTTGACTGGGGGTGAGTGTTTGATTTGCTCAAACGCTCCGTCCATCATCCCCTTTGGTATCGCTTTGTTCGCCCTAAGTTGGCAGGGTATGCCCAGACGTGGGTCCCTTGCTCACTTTGCCACTGGATTCAAGATAGCCTGGCTGATGAGGGTTATGAACCCGAAACCGGTCCCAGGATGCTTGTTTCCGGTCCAGGGAAGACATGGCTTGGCAGTTCGGGCTGGACTGTTCCCATGAGGCACAGGGTCAGACTGATTTGCATATGGCCATGTCTGAACTGGGGTGGTGGAGTGAGCTAAAGAATGATGTTGGATTAAACCCAGATCAGTTGACTGGGGGTGAGTGTTTGATTTGCTCAAACGCTCCGTCCATCATCCCCTTTGGTATCGCTTTGTTCGCCCTAAGTTGGCAGGGTATGCCCAGACGTGGGTCCCTTGCTCACTTTGCCACTGGATTCAAGATAGCCTGGATGATGAGGGTTATGAACCCGAAACCGGTCCCAGGATGCTTGTTTCCGGTCCAGGGAAGACATGGCTTGGCAGTTCGGGCTGGACTGTTCCCATGAGGCACAGGGTCAGACTGATTTGCATATGGCCATGTCTGAACTGGGGTGGTGGAGTGAGCTAAAGAATGATGTTGGATTAAACCCAGATCAGTTGACTGGGGGTGAGTGTTTGATTTGCTCAAACGCTCCGTCCATCATCCCCTTTGGTATCGCTTTGTTCGCCCTAAGTTGGCAGGGTATGCCCAGACGTGGGTCCCTTGCTCACTTTGCCACTGGATTCAAGATAGCCTGGCTGATGAGGGTTATGAACCCGAAACCGGTCCCAGGATGCTTGTTTCCGGTCCAGGGAAGACATGGCTTGGCAGTTCGGGCTGGACTGTTCCCATGAGGCACAGGGTCAGACTGATTTGCATATGGCCATGTCTGAACTGGGGTGGTGGAGTGAGCTAAAGAATGATGTTGGATTAAACCCAGATCAGTTGACTGGGGGTGAGTGTTTGATTTGCTCAAACGCTCCGTCCATCATCCCCTTTGGTATCGCTTTGTTCGCCCTAAGTTGGCAGGGTATGCCCAGACGTGGGTCCCTTGCTCACTTTGCCACTGGATTCAAGATAGCCTGGCTGATGAGGGTTATGAACCCGAAACCGGTCCCAGGATGCTTGTTTCCGGTCCAGGGAAGACATGGCTTGGCAGTTCGGGCTGGACTGTTCCCATGAGGCACAGGGTCAGACTGATTTGCATATGGCCATGTCTGAACTGGGGTGGTGGAGTGAGCTAAAGAATGATGTTGGATTAAACCCAGATCAGTTGACTGGGGGTGAGTGTTTGATTTGCTCAAACGCTCCGTCCATCATCCCCTTTGGTATCGCTTTGTTCGCCCTAAGTTGGCAGGGTATGCCCAGACGTGGGTCCCTTGCTCACTTTGCCACTGGATTCAAGATAGCCTGGCTGATGAGGGTTATGAACCCGAAACCGGTCCCAGGATGCTTGTTTCCGGTCCAGGGAAGACATGGCTTGGCAGTTCGGGCTGGACTGTTCCCATGAGGCACAGGGTCAGACTGATTTGCATATGGCCATGTCTGAACTGGGGTGGTGGAGTGAGCTAAAGAATGATGTTGGATTAAACCCAGATCAGTTGACTGGGGGTGAGTGTTTGATTTGCTCAAACGCTCCGTCCATCATCCCCTTTGGTATCGCTTTGTTCGCCCTAAGTTGGCAGGGTATGCCCAGACGTGGGTCCCTTGCTCACTTTGCCACTGGATTCAAGATAGCCTGGCTGATGAGGGTTATGAACCCGAAACCGGTCCCAGGATGCTTGTTTCCGGTCCAGGGAAGACATGGCTTGGCAGTTCGGGCTGGACTGTTCCCATGAGGCACAGGGTCAGACTGATTTGCATATGGCCATGTCTGAACTGGGGTGGTGGAGTGAGCTAAAGAATGATGTTGGATTAAACCCAGATCAGTTGACTGGGGGTGAGTGTTTGATTTGCTCAAACGCTCCGTCCATCATCCCCTTTGGTATCGCTTTGTTCGCCCTAAGTTGGCAGGGTATGCCCAGACGTGGGTCCCTTGCTCACTTTGCCACTGGATTCAAGATAGCCTGGCTGATGAGGGTTATGAACCCGAAACCGGTCCCAGGATGCTTGTTTCCGGTCCAGGGAAGACATGGCTTGGCAGTTCGGGCTGGACTGTTCCCATGAGGCACAGGGTCAGACTGATTTGCATATGGCCATGTCTGAACTGGGGTGGTGGAGTGAGCTAAAGAATGATGTTGGATTAAACCCAGATCAGTTGACTGGGGGTGAGTGTTTGATTTGCTCAAACGCTCCGTCCATCATCCCCTTTGGTATCGCTTTGTTCGCCCTAAGTTGGCAGGGTATGCCCAGACGTGGGTCCCTTGCTCACTTTGCCACTGGATTCAAGATAGCCTGGCTGATGAGGGTTATGAACCCGAAACCGGTCCCAGGATGCTTGTTTCCGGTCCAGGGAAGACATGGCTTGGCAGTTCGGGCTGGACTGTTCCCATGAGGCACAGGGTCAGACTGATTTGCATATGGCCATGTCTGAACTGGGGTGGTGGAGTGAGCTAAAGAATGATGTTGGATTAAACCCAGATCAGTTGACTGGGGGTGAGTGTTTGATTTGCTCAAACGCTCCGTCCATCATCCCCTTTGGTATCGCTTTGTTCGCCCTAAGTTGGCAGGGTATGCCCAGACGTGGGTCCCTTGCTCACTTTGCCACTGGATTCAAGATAGCCTGGCTGATGAGGGTTATGAACCCGAAACCGGTCCCAGGATGCTTGTTTCCGGTCCAGGGAAGACATGGCTTGGCAGTTCGGGCTGGACTGTTCCCATGAGGCACAGGGTCAGACTGATTTGCATATGGCCATGTCTGAACTGGGGTGGTGGAGTGAGCTAAAGAATGATGTTGGATTAAACCCAGATCAGTTGACTGGGGGTGAGTGTTTGATTTGCTCAAACGCTCCGTCCATCATCCCCTTTGGTATCGCTTTGTTCGCCCTAAGTTGGCAGGGTATGCCCAGACGTGGGTCCCTTGCTCACTTTGCCACTGGATTCAAGATAGCCTGGCTGATGAGGGTTATGAACCCGAAACCGGTCCCAGGATGCTTGTTTCCGGTCCAGGGAAGACATGGCTTGGCAGTTCGGGCTGGACTGTTCCCATGAGGCACAGGGTCAGACTGATTTGCATATGGCCATGTCTGAACTGGGGTGGTGGAGTGAGCTAAAGAATGATGTTGGATTAAACCCAGATCAGTTGACTGGGGGTGAGTGTTTGATTTGCTCAAACGCTCCGTCCATCATCCCCTTTGGTATCGCTTTGTTCGCCCTAAGTTGGCAGGGTATGCCCAGACGTGGGTCCCTTGCTCACTTTGCCACTGGATTCAAGATAGCCTGGCTGATGAGGGTTATGAACCCGAAACCGGTCCCAGGATGCTTGTTTCCGGTCCAGGGAAGACATGGCTTGGCAGTTCGGGCTGGACTGTTCCCATGAGGCACAGGGTCAGACTGATTTGCATATGGCCATGTCTGAACTGGGGTGGTGGAGTGAGCTAAAGAATGATGTTGGATTAAACCCAGATCAGTTGACTGGGGGTGAGTGTTTGATTTGCTCAAACGCTCCGTCCATCATCCCCTTTGGTATCGCTTTGTTCGCCCTAAGTTGGCAGGGTATGCCCAGACGTGGGTCCCTTGCTCACTTTGCCACTGGATTCAAGATAGCCTGGCTGATGAGGGTTATGAACCCGAAACCGGTCCCAGGATGCTTGTTTCCGGTCCAGGGAAGACATGGCTTGGCAGTTCGGGCTGGACTGTTCCCATGAGGCACAGGGTCAGACTGATTTGCATATGGCCATGTCTGAACTGGGGTGGTGGAGTGAGCTAAAGAATGATGTTGGATTAAACCCAGATCAGTTGACTGGGGGTGAGTGTTTGATTTGCTCAAACGCTCCGTCCATCATCCCCTTTGGTATCGCTTTGTTCGCCCTAAGTTGGCAGGGTATGCCCAGACGTGGGTCCCTTGCTCACTTTGCCACTGGATTCAAGATAGCCTGGCTGATGAGGGTTATGAACCCGAAACCGGTCCCAGGATGCTTGTTTCCGGTCCAGGGAAGACATGGCTTGGCAGTTCGGGCTGGACTGTTCCCATGAGGCACAGGGTCAGACTGATTTGCATATGGCCATGTCTGAACTGGGGTGGTGGAGTGAGCTAAAGAATGATGTTGGATTAAACCCAGATCAGTTGACTGGGGGTGAGTGTTTGATTTGCTCAAACGCTCCGTCCATCATCCCCTTTGGTATCGCTTTGTTCGCCCTAAGTTGGCAGGGTATGCCCAGACGTGGGTCCCTTGCTCACTTTGCCACTGGATTCAAGATAGCCTGGCTGATGAGGGTTATGAACCCGAAACCGGTCCCAGGATGCTTGTTTCCGGTCCAGGGAAGACATGGCTTGGCAGTTCGGGCTGGACTGTTCCCATGAGGCACAGGGTCAGACTGATTTGCATATGGCCATGTCTGAACTGGGGTGGTGGAGTGAGCTAAAGAATGATGTTGGATTAAACCCAGATCAGTTGACTGGGGGTGAGTGTTTGATTTGCTCAAACGCTCCGTCCATCATCCCCTTTGGTATCGCTTTGTTCGCCCTAAGTTGGCAGGGTATGCCCAGACGTGGGTCCCTTGCTCACTTTGCCACTGGATTCAAGATAGCCTGGCTGATGAGGGTTATGAACCCGAAACCGGTCCCAGGATGCTTGTTTCCGGTCCAGGGAAGACATGGCTTGGCAGTTCGGGCTGGACTGTTCCCATGAGGCACAGGGTCAGACTGATTTGCATATGGCCATGTCTGAACTGGGGTGGTGGAGTGAGCTAAAGAATGATGTTGGATTAAACCCAGATCAGTTGACTGGGGGTGAGTGTTTGATTTGCTCAAACGCTCCGTCCATCATCCCCTTTGGTATCGCTTTGTTCGCCCTAAGTTGGCAGGGTATGCCCAGACGTGGGTCCCTTGCTCACTTTGCCACTGGATTCAAGATAGCCTGGCTGATGAGGGTTATGAACCCGAAACCGGTCCCAGGATGCTTGTTTCCGGTCCAGGGAAGACATGGCTTGGCAGTTCGGGCTGGACTGTTCCCATGAGGCACAGGGTCAGACTGATTTGCATATGGCCATGTCTGAACTGGGGTGGTGGAGTGAGCTAAAGAATGATGTTGGATTAAACCCAGATCAGTTGACTGGGGGTGAGTGTTTGATTTGCTCAAACGCTCCGTCCATCATCCCCTTTGGTATCGCTTTGTTCGCCCTAAGTTGGCAGGGTATGCCCAGACGTGGGTCCCTTGCTCACTTTGCCACTGGATTCAAGATAGCCTGGCTGATGAGGGTTATGAACCCGAAACCGGTCCCAGGATGCTTGTTTCCGGTCCAGGGAAGACATGGCTTGGCAGTTCGGGCTGGACTGTTCCCATGAGGCACAGGGTCAGACTGATTTGCATATGGCCATGTCTGAACTGGGGTGGTGGAGTGAGCTAAAGAATGATGTTGGATTAAACCCAGATCAGTTGACTGGGGGTGAGTGTTTGATTTGCTCAAACGCTCCGTCCATCATCCCCTTTGGTATCGCTTTGTTCGCCCTAAGTTGGCAGGGTATGCCCAGACGTGGGTCCCTTGCTCACTTTGCCACTGGATTCAAGATAGCCTGGCTGATGAGGGTTATGAACCCGAAACCGGTCCCAGGATGCTTGTTTCCGGTCCAGGGAAGACATGGCTTGGCAGTTCGGGCTGGACTGTTCCCATGAGGCACAGGGTCAGACTGATTTGCATATGGCCATGTCTGAACTGGGGTGGTGGAGTGAGCTAAAGAATGATGTTGGATTAAACCCAGATCAGTTGACTGGGGGTGAGTGTTTGATTTGCTCAAACGCTCCGTCCATCATCCCCTTTGGTATCGCTTTGTTCGCCCTAAGTTGGCAGGGTATGCCCAGACGTGGGTCCCTTGCTCACTTTGCCACTGGATTCAAGATAGCCTGGCTGATGAGGGTTATGAACCCGAAACCGGTCCCAGGATGCTTGTTTCCGGTCCAGGGAAGACATGGCTTGGCAGTTCGGGCTGGACTGTTCCCATGAGGCACAGGGTCAGACTGATTTGCATATGGCCATGTCTGAACTGGGGTGGTGGAGTGAGCTAAAGAATGATGTTGGATTAAACCCAGATCAGTTGACTGGGGGTGAGTGTTTGATTTGCTCAAACGCTCCGTCCATCATCCCCTTTGGTATCGCTTTGTTCGCCCTAAGTTGGCAGGGTATGCCCAGACGTGGGTCCCTTGCTCACTTTGCCACTGGATTCAAGATAGCCTGGCTGATGAGGGTTATGAACCCGAAACCGGTCCCAGGATGCTTGTTTCCGGTCCAGGGAAGACATGGCTTGGCAGTTCGGGCTGGACTGTTCCCATGAGGCACAGGGTCAGACTGATTTGCATATGGCCATGTCTGAACTGGGGTGGTGGAGTGAGCTAAAGAATGATGTTGGATTAAACCCAGATCAGTTGACTGGGGGTGAGTGTTTGATTTGCTCAAACGCTCCGTCCATCATCCCCTTTGGTATCGCTTTGTTCGCCCTAAGTTGGCAGGGTATGCCCAGACGTGGGTCCCTTGCTCACTTTGCCACTGGATTCAAGATAGCCTGGCTGATGAGGGTTATGAACCCGAAACCGGTCCCAGGATGCTTGTTTCCGGTCCAGGGAAGACATGGCTTGGCAGTTCGGGCTGGACTGTTCCCATGAGGCACAGGGTCAGACTGATTTGCATATGGCCATGTCTGAACTGGGGTGGTGGAGTGAGCTAAAGAATGATGTTGGATTAAACCCAGATCAGTTGACTGGGGGTGAGTGTTTGATTTGCTCAAACGCTCCGTCCATCATCCCCTTTGGTATCGCTTTGTTCGCCCTAAGTTGGCAGGGTATGCCCAGACGTGGGTCCCTTGCTCACTTTGCCACTGGATTCAAGATAGCCTGGCTGATGAGGGTTATGAACCCGAAACCGGTCCCAGGATGCTTGTTTCCGGTCCAGGGAAGACATGGCTTGGCAGTTCGGGCTGGACTGTTCCCATGAGGCACAGGGTCAGACTGATTTGCATATGGCCATGTCTGAACTGGGGTGGTGGAGTGAGCTAAAGAATGATGTTGGATTAAACCCAGATCAGTTGACTGGGGGTGAGTGTTTGATTTGCTCAAACGCTCCGTCCATCATCCCCTTTGGTATCGCTTTGTTCGCCCTAAGTTGGCAGGGTATGCCCAGACGTGGGTCCCTTGCTCACTTTGCCACTGGATTCAAGATAGCCTGGCTGATGAGGGTTATGAACCCGAAACCGGTCCCAGGATGCTTGTTTCCGGTCCAGGGAAGACATGGCTTGGCAGTTCGGGCTGGACTGTTCCCATGAGGCACAGGGTCAGACTGATTTGCATATGGCCATGTCTGAACTGGGGTGGTGGAGTGAGCTAAAGAATGATGTTGGATTAAACCCAGATCAGTTGACTGGGGGTGAGTGTTTGATTTGCTCAAACGCTCCGTCCATCATCCCCTTTGGTATCGCTTTGTTCGCCCTAAGTTGGCAGGGTATGCCCAGACGTGGGTCCCTTGCTCACTTTGCCACTGGATTCAAGATAGCCTGGCTGATGAGGGTTATGAACCCGAAACCGGTCCCAGGATGCTTGTTTCCGGTCCAGGGAAGACATGGCTTGGCAGTTCGGGCTGGACTGTTCCCATGAGGCACAGGGTCAGACTGATTTGCATATGGCCATGTCTGAACTGGGGTGGTGGAGTGAGCTAAAGAATGATGTTGGATTAAACCCAGATCAGTTGACTGGGGGTGAGTGTTTGATTTGCTCAAACGCTCCGTCCATCATCCCCTTTGGTATCGCTTTGTTCGCCCTAAGTTGGCAGGGTATGCCCAGACGTGGGTCCCTTGCTCACTTTGCCACTGGATTCAAGATAGCCTGGCTGATGAGGGTTATGAACCCGAAACCGGTCCCAGGATGCTTGTTTCCGGTCCAGGGAAGACATGGCTTGGCAGTTCGGGCTGGACTGTTCCCATGAGGCACAGGGTCAGACTGATTTGCATATGGCCATGTCTGAACTGGGGTGGTGGAGTGAGCTAAAGAATGATGTTGGATTAAACCCAGATCAGTTGACTGGGGGTGAGTGTTTGATTTGCTCAAACGCTCCGTCCATCATCCCCTTTGGTATCGCTTTGTTCGCCCTAAGTTGGCAGGGTATGCCCAGACGTGGGTCCCTTGCTCACTTTGCCACTGGATTCAAGATAGCCTGGCTGATGAGGGTTATGAACCCGAAACCGGTCCCAGGATGCTTGTTTCCGGTCCAGGGAAGACATGGCTTGGCAGTTCGGGCTGGACTGTTCCCATGAGGCACAGGGTCAGACTGATTTGCATATGGCCATGTCTGAACTGGGGTGGTGGAGTGAGCTAAAGAATGATGTTGGATTAAACCCAGATCAGTTGACTGGGGGTGAGTGTTTGATTTGCTCAAACGCTCCGTCCATCATCCCCTTTGGTATCGCTTTGTTCGCCCTAAGTTGGCAGGGTATGCCCAGACGTGGGTCCCTTGCTCACTTTGCCACTGGATTCAAGATAGCCTGGCTGATGAGGGTTATGAACCCGAAACCGGTCCCAGGATGCTTGTTTCCGGTCCAGGGAAGACATGGCTTGGCAGTTCGGGCTGGACTGTTCCCATGAGGCACAGGGTCAGACTGATTTGCATATGGCCATGTCTGAACTGGGGTGGTGGAGTGAGCTAAAGAATGATGTTGGATTAAACCCAGATCAGTTGACTGGGGGTGAGTGTTTGATTTGCTCAAACGCTCCGTCCATCATCCCCTTTGGTATCGCTTTGTTCGCCCTAAGTTGGCAGGGTATGCCCAGACGTGGGTCCCTTGCTCACTTTGCCACTGGATTCAAGATAGCCTGGCTGATGAGGGTTATGAACCCGAAACCGGTCCCAGGATGCTTGTTTCCGGTCCAGGGAAGACATGGCTTGGCAGTTCGGGCTGGACTGTTCCCATGAGGCACAGGGTCAGACTGATTTGCATATGGCCATGTCTGAACTGGGGTGGTGGAGTGAGCTAAAGAATGATGTTGGATTAAACCCAGATCAGTTGACTGGGGGTGAGTGTTTGATTTGCTCAAACGCTCCGTCCATCATCCCCTTTGGTATCGCTTTGTTCGCCCTAAGTTGGCAGGGTATGCCCAGACGTGGGTCCCTTGCTCACTTTGCCACTGGATTCAAGATAGCCTGGCTGATGAGGGTTATGAACCCGAAACCGGTCCCAGGATGCTTGTTTCCGGTCCAGGGAAGACATGGCTTGGCAGTTCGGGCTGGACTGTTCCCATGAGGCACAGGGTCAGACTGATTTGCATATGGCCATGTCTGAACTGGGGTGGTGGAGTGAGCTAAAGAATGATGTTGGATTAAACCCAGATCAGTTGACTGGGGGTGAGTGTTTGATTTGCTCAAACGCTCCGTCCATCATCCCCTTTGGTATCGCTTGTTCGCCCTAAGTTGGCAGGGTATGCCCAGACGTGGGTCCCTTGCTCACTTTGCCACTGGATTCAAGATAGCCTGGCTGATGAGGGTTATGAACCCGAAACCGGTCCCAGGATGCTTGTTTCCGGTCCAGGGAAGACATGGCTTGGCAGTTCGGGCTGGACTGTTCCCATGAGGCACAGGGTCAGACTGATTTGCATATGGCCATGTCTGAACTGGGGTGGTGGAGTGAGCTAAAGAATGATGTTGAATTAAACCCAGATCAGTTGACTGGGGGTGAGTGTTTGATTTGCTCAAACGCTCCGTCCATCATCCCCTTTGGTATCGCTTTGTTCGCCCTAAGTTGGCAGGGTATGCCCAGACGTGGGTCCCTTGCTCACTTTGCCACTGGATTCAAGATAGCCTGGCTGATGAGGGTTATGAACCCGAAACCGGTCCCAGGATGCTTGTTTCCGGTCCAGGGAAGACATGGCTTGGCAGTTCGGGCTGGACTGTTCCCATGAGGCACAGGGTCAGACTGATTTGCATATGGCCATGTCTGAACTGGGGTGGTGGAGTGAGCTAAAGAATGATGTTGGATTAAACCCAGATCAGTTGACTGGGGGTGAGTGTTTGATTTGCTCAAACGCTCCGTCCATCATCCCCTTTGGTATCGCTTGTTCGCCCTAAGTTGGCAGGGTATGCCCAGACGTGGGTCCCTTGCTCACTTTGCCACTGGATTCAAGATAGCCTGGCTGATGAGGGTTATGAACCCGAAACCGGTCCCAGGATGCTTGTTTCCGGTCCAGGGAAGACATGGCTTGGCAGTTCGGGCTGGACTGTTCCCATGAGGCACAGGGTCAGACTGATTTGCATATGGCCATGTCTGAACTGGGGTGGTGGAGTGAGCTAAAGAATGA
>CAWUFW010029366.1:0-19237 GCA_963921515.1 Calotriton arnoldi | reverse complement strand
GTCTGCATTGGTTGTGTTTGGTTGACAGCCGGCCCTCCTTCCCACCCACCCACCCAGTCAGTTATCCCACCATGGAACGTGCTTGCATTGCAGGGAGTGGAAGTTGTCTCTCAGGATGTCAGTCAGTGGTGTCCTGCTGTTTGTTGGTGCACAGTTGCCAGCAGGGCCTTGTGCTCCCCACAGCAGTAGCCAGTGTCAGCCATCTTGTGAGTCCTTCTCCACTCCCTGTGATGTGAGCATGGTTCAGGGTGGTGTTGATGGGACAGTTGTGGGGGTGACCAATATCAGTGACTACGACTCCCATCATGCGATTGCCTCCACCCCCCTTCCCAGCATGCCCATGCTTCCTTCCTTTTGACTCTGCTTCCCTGTGGGGTGGGCTGGCTGTGCTGACAGGATGGCTGGGAGTGTTGTCCTGGCAGTTGTTTGGCTAAAAGTCCCAAGAGTGTCCCTGTGCTTCACACAACATAACCCAGGGTGGTGGTTCTTTGTGGGATCTTGTGTTAGGATGGGGGGCATTGCATTCTACCAGGTGTGTTCTGTGGAGTTTGTGTTGGGGGGTGTGTGAGGGGAGGTGCTTGTGACTATGGTTAGTGCTGCAAGTCCTCCTTCCCACCCAGCCAGCCAGCCAGTTATCCCACCATGGAACGTGCTTGCATTGCAGGGAGTGGAAGTTGTCTCTCAGGATGTCAGTCAGTGGTGTCCTGCTGTTTGTTGGTGCACAGTTGCCAGCAGGGCCTTGTGCTCCCCACAGCAGTAGCCAGTGTCAGCCATCTTGTGAGTCCTTCTCCACTCCCTGTGATGTGAGCATGGTTCAGGGTGGTGTTGATGGGACAGTTGTGGGGGTGACCAATATCAGTGACTACGACTCCCATCATGCTATTGCCTCCACCCCCTTCCCAGCATGCCCATGCTTCCTTCCTTTGACTCTGCTTCCCTGTGGGGTGGGCTGGCTGTGCTGACAGGATGGCTGGGAGTGTTGTCCTGGCAGTTGTTTGGCTAACAGTCCCAAGAGTGTCCCTGTGCTTCACACAACATAACCCAGGGTGGTGGTTCTTTGTGGGATCTTGTGTTAGGATGGGGGCATTGCATTCTACCAGGTGGGTTCTGTGGAGTTTGTGTTGGGGGTGTGAGGGGGAGGTGCTTGTGACTATGGTTAGTGCTGCAAGTCCTCCTTCCCACCCAGCCAGCCAGCCAGTTATCCCACCATGGAACGTGCTTGCATTGCAGGGAGTGGAAGTTGTCTCTCAGGTTGTCAGTCAGTGGTGTCCTGCTGTTTGTTGGTGCACAGTTGCCAGCAGGGCCTTGTGCTCCCCACAACAGTAGCCAGTGTCAGCCATCTTGTGAGTCCTTCTCCACTCCCTGTGATGTGAGCATGGTTCAGGGTGGTGTTGATGGGACAGTTGTGGGGGTGAGCTATGTCTGTGACTACGACTCCCATCATGCTATTGCCTCCACCCCACTTCCCAGCATTCCCATACTTACTTGCTTTTGTGGGGAGTTCAGTGTGTGTGGGTGTGAGATCAATGGCAAGATGGCTGACAGTGGTGTCCTGCTGTTGGTTGGTGTGCAGTACCCAGCATGCCCTTGTGCTCCCCACGACACAGCAACAGTGTCAGACATCTTTGATGGGCCTTTCCACTCTCTGTGGGATGTGCATGCGTGAGTGTGAGCTTGCTGGGCCATGTGGTGGGGGATGTAGAGCTGTGACTACGACTCCCATCATGCTATTGCCTCCACCCCCCTTCCCAGCATGCCCATGCTTCCTTCCTTTTGACTCTGCTTCCCTGTGGGGTGGGCTGGCTGTGCTGACAGGATGGCTGGGAGTGTTGTCCTGGCAGTTGTTTGGCTAACAGTCCCATGAGTGGCCCTGTGCTTCACACAACATTACCCAGGGTGGTGGTTCTTTGTGGGATCTTGTGTTAGGATGGGGGGCATTGCATTCTACCAGGTGGGTTCTGTGGAGTTTGTGTTGGGGTGTGTGTGAGGGGAGGTGCTTGTGACTATGGTTAGTGCTGCAAGTCCTCCTTCCCACCCAGCCAGCCAGCCAGTTATCCCACCATGGAACGTGCTTGCATTGCAGGGAGTGGAAGTTGTCTCTCAGGATGTCAGTCAGTGGTGTCCTGCTGTTTGTTGGTGCACAGTTGCCAGCAGGGCCTTGTGCTCCCCACAGCAGTAGCCAGTGTCAGCCATCTTGTGAGTCCTTCTCCACTCCCTGTGATGTGAGCATGGTTCAGGGTGGTGTTGATGGGACAGTTGTGGGGGTGAGCTATGTCTGTGACTACGACTCCCATCATGCTATTGCCTCCACCCCACTTCCCAGCATTCCCATACTTACTTGCTTTTGTGGGGAGTTCAGTGTGTGTGGGTGTGAGAGCAATGGCAAGATGGCTGACAGTGGTGTCCTGCTGTTGGTTGGTGTGCAGTACCCAGCATGCCCTTGTGATCCCCACGACACAGCAACAGTGTCAGACATCTTTGATGGGCCTTTCCACTCTCTGTGGGATGTGCATGCGTGAGTGTGAGCTTGCTGGGCCATGTGGTGGGGGATGTAGAACTGTGACTACGACTCCCATCATGCTATTGCCTCCACCCCCTTCCCAGCATGCCCATGCTTCCTTCCTTTGACTCTGCTTCCCTGTGGGGTGGGCTGGCTGTGCTGACAGGATGGCTGGGAGTGTTGTCCTGGCAGTTGTTTGGCTAAAAGTCCCAAGAGTGTCCCTGTGCTTCACACAACATAACCCAGGGTGGTGGTTCTTTGTGGGATCTTGTGTTAGGATGGGGGCATTGCATTCTACCAGGTGTGTTCTGTGGAGTTTGTGTTGGGGGTGTGTGAGGGGAGGTGCTTGTGACTATGGTTAGTGCTGCAAGTCCTCCTTCCCACCCAGCCAGCCAGCCAGTTATCCCACCATGGAACGTGCTTGCATTGCAGGGAGTGGAAGTTGTCTCTCAGGATGTCAGTCAGTGGTGTCCTGCTGTTTGTTGGTGCACAGTTGCCAGCAGGGCCTTGTGCTCCCCACAGCAGTAGCCAGTGTCAGCCATCTTGTGAGTCCTTCTCCACTCCCTGTGATGTGAGCATGGTTCAGGGTGGTGTTGATGGGACAGTTGTGGGGGTGACCAATATCAGTGACTACGACTCCCATCATGCTATTGCCTCCACCCCCTTCCCAGCATGCCCATGCTTCCTTCCTTTTGACTCTGCTTCCCTGTGGGGTGGGCTGCCTGTGCTGACAGGATGGCTGGGAGTGTTGTCCTGGCAGTTGTTTGGCTAAAAGTCCCAAGAGTGTCCCTGTGCTTCACACAACATAACCCAGGGTGGTGGTTCTTTGTGGGATCTTGTGTTAGGATGGGGGCATTGCATTCTACCAGGTGGGTTCTGTGGAGTTTGTGTTGGGGGTATGTGAGGGGAGGTGCTTGTGACTATGGTTAGTGCTGCAAGTCCTCCTTCCCACCCCGCCAGCCAGCCAGTTATCCCACCATGGAACGTGCTTGCATTGCAGGGAGTGGAAGTTGTCTCTCAGGATGTCAGTCAGTGGTGTCCTGCTGTTTGTTGGTGCACAGTTGCCAGCAGGGCCTTGTGCTCCCCACAGCAGTAGCCAGTGTCAGCCATCTTGTGAGTCCTTCTCCACTCCCTGTGATGTGCGCATGGTTCATGGTGGTGTTGATGGGGCAGTTGTGGGGGGCAATATGTGTGACTGCGACTCCCATGATGCTATTGGCTACACTGACTTGGCCAGCATACACAGAATTCCTTCCTTTGAGTGTTCTTCACTGTGTGTTGGTGTTGTTGTGGTGGCTACATGTCTGGATGTGTTTGTTAGTTCTATTTGTGCCACTGCCTAGCTGTAGTTGTAGTTGTTTGTACATGTGATGGCACAGTTGGATGTGACTTTTTTGATGGCATGTGTTGTGTTTATCTGACTGACCTACACATTTTGGAATGATTCTGTTCTGGTTGCTGTGCAATTGCTATGAGTGCATGGTTTGACTCTCCCCTTGACAGTGATGTGTGTGTGTTTTGTGGCAGTATATTGTGTACATTTGTTGTTTACTCACCAGGCTCTGGGATGTCCTCTAGTCCATATACGCTCACTGGCGGAAGGATGGCCCGCACCTTCTCCTCCCAGGGCCTGAGGTATATTGGCTTGGCAGGAGGGCCACTGCCGGTGAGTTGGCTGTTGATGTAGTCTTTTTAGCAGGTCCCGTACCCTCCTGCGCACGTCATACCACCTGTTCTGGATGTCGCTCTTTGTGCGCCGACATGGTGATTGTGCGTTCACCCTGTTGATGATCCTCTCCCACATCTTGGTTTTCTGGGAGATGGGGGTCTGTTGGACCAGTGTGCCAAACAGCTGTGGCTCTACCCTGAGGATCTCGTCTACCATGACTTCCAATTCACTATCTAGGAACTTGGGATTCTTCTTGGGGGCATGGTGATGGGTGGTGATGGTGAGTGATGTGTGTGTTGGTGTGCAGGTGAGGGTGTGTGAGTGTGTGTTTTGCTGGGTGTATGTGAGGTAGGTATTTGTTGGTGTGCTGATGGTGTGTGGCTTGTGTGAGGGATGAGCTGTGGGTGTGTTGTTGCTTTCTCTTGGGTGCTGGCAGTGGAATGGCATTTGCAAAGGCTCATGGTTGTGATTTGTGTCCTTTATATGGTTGGAGTTGTGGGTGTGTCTTTGTTCTCTGTCCCCACCCCCCTCCCCAGTATTTATTGGCTTTGTAATTGCTTGTTTGGCCTTTTTTTGGGTGATTTTTCCTTTGTACTGTCTGTGTATGTTGGAGACGTTCTTGTGACCGAGTCGGACCCTGCATTTGTCTCGTACGGTGTTCTCCGTTTCGTTTACGCTGTGTATGTGCAGTTTTCTATGCTGCGTACGCGTCGGTCGCGGTGTTTTGTGTTGCTTCAACTCGGTTTTGTATGCGTGTCGGTCGTACGGCTTGGCCACCGTCCGACTCGCTCGTGGTTTTCGCGCCTTGCATCGTACTTTGCTGTTTGGAGTTCGCATGTACGTTTCGGTCGGATTTGTTCCGGGTGCGTGTCGGTCGGTTGGATTCGCGTGTTTTTCCGACCGGATTGCTGTTTTCCGTGCGGCTCGGTCGGTCGACTTGGGTTCCGTACGTGTCGGTCGGATTTTGCACGCCTTGCATCGTACTTGGCGTGTCGGGCGCCACAGGTACGTGTCGGTCGGTATTATTTCCGGATCCGAGTCGGTCGGTGCTTTTTCCGGACCGAATCGGAATCGACCCCTATGTATCGATGAACCCGGAGGCCATATGAAACCACAAGGCAAAACTCAACTTCACCATGCACAGTTCGACTACGGAAACAGACCAGTCCAAGTTGAAAGTTTGGTCCTGTTCTAGATCCAGAAGTCGCCGAAGTTATTCCAGGGGCGGTCTTCCTCTCGATCCAAATCTTTGGGTAAGTCAAAGACAAAACAGAAGAAATCTAAGTAGGATGTTGCCTCTTGTCGCCACTTACACTCTCCTGAAAAGGAGCAGGGGCAGCATTTTCTTGATCTTGCTTATGAAGTTGTTAGACTTTCAAGCTGAACCCACAATTGGTTCCGGCACAACTTGAGTTTCCAGGGCCGTCAGCCACTCCTAAGCAGATCAAAGAGTTCTGTACGGCCATGCTCCACTCTTCACATCCTTGCCGACTCGCTCTGGCACGCCTGCGGGACCCATGGAGCCGAGAGATTTTCCACCTGAATTACTGCTGGTAAGTTTGCCTTTAGCACCAGCTGAACCTCCGAGCCCAGAAAGGTGCCACCTCCGGCTCCATTCCCCACTCCACTTCGGGTGCCACAGTCCATGCCAGTTCCCAGTGCATCGACACCGATGCAGGCCCCATCGAATCCAGAAGACAAGGTCCCAATTGTCCTCCTTGACGTCGAGTCGGCCCCGGTTCCACCTCGACCAAAGTTGCACCAGGCTGCCATTGAAGTTCCATTTCCTCCGCTTGACCTGCCTCCACAATGACAACAACACACCCTCCATTCCCTATTTGGCACAAATTCAGACCGCGATTATGATGCGGTGTCGTGTAGTTCCTATATTACCTATACAGGATCTGTGCGTTTGGATAACATAAACTGTGGGTTTGGTGGCAGACTGATTCTGTGAACCCCCACCGGATACGTTAGCCTGTCTGTATCAGCTAGCTCACAGTGCCACTAGAGTCTCCTCTTATCGGGGAGAGAATAGTTCTTGGCAACCTCAGAACATGACAACCCTGATCCCTCAGGATCGTGGAAACAATATACTACTTTTCGCTCAGTCACTTGTGCTTACTTAGTTTGTCTCAGAGATACACAGAATAAACATACTGGGTGTTTGTCAAAACGGATTTATTGAACAGTTGTTATTCTAGTGTAGAATAGATGAGCTGCAACAACCATTAGACAGTAGCAGAGATATATGATTAGCAATACTACAAAAGGGATGGTATAGTTCTACCATCTTGTAGAAATCATGAATATATACATGTACATAAAACACATGATAAAAAGTGCAACCTAAGAAGTGCGTACTCCTACGATGCCTCCCTAACTAGATGTATAGTTCTACCATCTTGTAGAAATCATGAATATATACATGTACATAAAACACATGATAAAAAGTGCAACCTAAGAAGTGCGTACTCCTACGATGCCTCCCTAACTAGATGTACCTAAATGTATCTAGCATCTGTGTAGGTGTTATGCCAAGAATCCCTCTAGGATCTAGTCAACCACATTACCTGAGAAATAGAGAATGTGGGACCCCGTCCTGGTCTCGAGTTGGACACCCCGCGAGGGATGTTAGACCACTGCTAGCTGGAGCGTCTGCATGCAGGAACCTCAGCGTCTCTGGTCAGTGTGTCAGCCGGGAAGTCACGGTTTCCTCTGTCTTACTAAGCAAGCCATGATGTATATATACCCATAGGTCTCCCCAGGCCTAAAGGATGATGTCGGGCCTGAACTTTACACAGAGATATTATACAGGAGATGTCAGTCCTGCTGAGCTTCCAAGAAGCCTCATGCATAATGTATGAGATTCGAACTAGGGAAAACCCCGCATTCTGAATGCAGTGTCGTATCTGGGTAAAAGGTCAGTCCCTATGAACCGTTATGTATGTAATGTAGGGAAGGATATAGGTGAAAGGTTGCAGTGTTACCTGCGCCTATATAGGGTGCCTACATGGTATGTAACAGTGGGTGATGAGATTGGCAAACCTTGTCATGAGGAGAATTGATGTGATGCTGTGCAGGAGGCTAGGGCCCTTAATTCTCCCCCAATTCCAGACTCCTCTCACCCACTGGCGTTGCCATTGTTGAGAGTGCTTCCTATGCCATGGTTATACATAAGGCAGACAAAGTACTTCACCTCCAGCTCCTGATCTTGGAGGTCCTTACAGAGGTTCTTCAGCCAGGGCAGACATCTACCCAGTCCCTGTTAATATTTAACAAGGCTATTATGGAAACTTTTTTGGGGCAGGGGTCTAGCCTTGCTCTGGCCCCAGGGTCAACCAATTTGCATGGTGCCACCGCCCTGCCCCAGGTGACCCTGCTTTTTCATCACAGCACCCCTCACGTGAAAGCTTGGTGGTGCAGGAGTCTGGAAGCAAAACAAATCCACACACCTTTCAAAGTACTCTCCACAAAGGGAGTCGAAACAGGTGGAGATGTTTAGGAAGAGAGGCTTTTCACCCACCAGCCTGGTGCTCAGATCCATGAATGCCAGCTGCCTGCTGGGGCACTATTCTCATGCCCTTTGGGACTTGGTGTCCCTGATGATCTCTTGCTGGTCCTTGCCAGGCCATTCAGGATAGTCATTACGGGACCAAGGTCTCAATTCCTTGTATCTTGGACACCACATATTCCTTCGGTGGGCAATTGGCACCAGTGTCACCACCACACTTGGCTGCCATCAACTGTTTTTTCAGGCGATGTCAAGTCGACCCTCATAGACATTCCATACGACAGAATTCGCCTGTTTGGGGACAAGGCAGACTCTGCTCCTGAGCGGTTCAAGGAGAGCAGGGCTACTGCCCGCACCCTGGGCTTATCTGCCCTACCTTGCCAGCCAGATCAGCCCTACCATTCTCTTTGTTCTTAGTCAGAGGTACCCCATACCGTCAGCCAATACAACCCCAGCCTGACGCTCAGCACTTTTGCGGTCGTAGCTTGGTGCCTACTCACTCAACAGCCTGGGCCAATGGTCCGCCCAGTCCACTGCCCCCCCTAAAACTCCACCTGCCAAGCACCTTTATTGTTCTCTTAATGTAGCTCAGCCACCTGGTAGGAGGTCGGATCCAATGGTTTTGCTGGGTTGGCAGGCCGTAACATCAGACAGGTGGGCCCTGCATATTGTGCAGAAGGGCTACAATCTACCTTTTCTTTATCCACTACCGCACCATACACCGTCCTCCCTGTGAATTTTGGCTAAAGGGGCTATTTCAAGGGTGCCTGCGCCAAACATGGGATGTATCTGTTATTTCTGCTACTTTCAGGTGCTAAAGAAGGATGGTGGCCTTCGTCAAGTTTTAAACCTTTGCCTCTCAATGCCTTCCTCTGGAAGAAAAAGTACAAAATGCTCACACTGGCCCAGGTCTTGTCTACTCTCGATCCTGGAAACTGTATGGTGACATTTGAACCTGCAGGACCATTTGCCTATTTCAGCATACCCATCCTGGAGGCCGATTGGCGCTACTTGCGGTTCTTGTTGGGGCAGGAACTCGTATTCGCCTTTGGCCTTATCCCTGCAGCTCAGGTATTCACGAATGTGATGGCAGCGCATCTTCAAAGTTCAGGGGTGGCAGTCTTCCCATACTCGATGACTGGCTGTTGATGGCAGGCTCACCCCAGTCATCAACCACCTCCAGACCACAGCGAACCTCTTGTCATTTTGGGGTTCACTATCAACATGCTGAAGTCACTCCTGACTCCTCCTCAGACGCTCCCTTCAACTGAGCCATTCTGGACACAGTTCAGTTTCATGGCTTTCCCCCGGGAAAGAGAGCCCAGGACATTCAGGCTATGATCCTGATCTTTCAGCCTCTGTCCTGGATTTCAGTGAGGCCGACTATGAGGCTGGTGGGACTGATGGCCTCCTACATCCTACTGGTCAAACATTCTAGGTAGCATCTGCGGGTTCTGCAGTGGCATCTGAAGTCTCAGTGGGCTCAATATCAAGGGGACCTCTCAGACCAAGTTCAGATTTCGGAGGAGAGTTTGAAAATTCTGATGTGGTGTTTACTGGACAGTGATTGAGTCAGCAGCAGGCCCCTCTCCCTTCCCCAAACAGAGCTCACAGTGATGATTGGTGCATTGTTTCTGGGTTGGGGTGGCCATATGGGAGGGGTGTAGATCAGAGGGCTCTGGTGTCTGGCAGAATCCCGGCCCCATACCAACCGTCTGGAGCAGACGGTCATTCACTTGGCGTTAAACGCCTTCTTTCCATTTATTAAGGGGAGGCTGGTGAAGGTGCTCACAGACAATACCACTGTCATGTGGTACAGCAAGATGTGCCTTCGCAGGTCCTGGTCCCTTGGCTGGCATTAGTTGAGCTCTTCCAGAGAAGAAAGGAGAAATCCTGAACTTTTGGGCTCTTTACGCCTGCGGTGACTGCCAAGGCAAAGCCCTGGTGAATCTGACTCCTCGTGCTACAGCGACCACTAGGGGTAACAGGCAACGCGAGATCTGAACTTCGTGCTACAGCAGTAACAGCCCGCAGTGACCACCAATGTGAAACTCCAGCAACGGCTGTCTGTGACCCCCAACCAGCACTTCACGTGATGGAGCAGGGGAAACAAAATATTTTTTGTACCCCTTGGAAATTAATGACCTCATAACGATTAATGATACTAACCGTTTGAAATGCATGAACTAATCAACAAATGCACCTTTTTATTAAACATTACACGTGGGCAACATGCTGATATTGCAAAACCTAATTTATTTACAAATGTGAAGCAAAATAACATTAGTATTGTGATTTGTGTAGTAAATAGAATGAATTGCATGATTTGTGTTGCGTAGTAGAATTGCACAGTGGCAAAGAATGCGGATGGTAAGTAAAATGGCTTTAAATGTCGCTTCTGCTAGGTAACACGGGTCTTTAGAATGGCGGGTGGTAAACAGAAAGGCTTATTTTCTTTGTTTTAATTTTGGTTGTGTTTGTTCTTATATTAGTTTCGCTCGGGCCTGCTAGGCCATGCTTCGAAAATGGCTGCTGGAGAAGGATGAAGTGCATGCGCTGAACAAAATGGCCCCCACGCATGTGCGGAATGGATGCTCCAGTCACGTGTCTGCGGCCTGTGCTTGGAGTGAGAAATGTCAAGGCCAGTCTGACCTGTAGTAAGGATCGTGCCAAGAGTTCAGCATAAATCCATGGGAACCGGATGGGAACATCGAGCGACAGAGAATGAACTAATGCATGACCATCGGAGTTGTTACAAAAACATTAACAAATTGAATTAATTTTGAACATCTGCAAGTCACGAGAGTTATTGTATGCGTTATTGTCCCCAAACCGTTTAGAACAAGGAGGGCGATGAGGTGACCATCACCATCCCTCCAATGGACCAATTAGCGTGATTTCTGCCCCTAAGGATTGCAACTTTTAAGTGTAGTGAGCCAGAGAATAGGGTATAAGTGAGTCTGCCCTTACGTTATGAAAAATCTTGCTTATTCATTTTCTACCTAGATGCTGCGAGAGACTCTGTCATTCTGGACTTTGAACTTTGACTGGGGAAAGAACGATATCGTTGCGGAAATTTGCCCGGGAGGGAACTGCGTCCGAGGAGGTTAGCGGGACAGTCAGTCAGTTTTGGGAATCCTATCCTGTGACCTGCGGTTCATCTTTCTTTCTTTGGTAAACCATTCCTGTCATCGCCCTATGGCCAAGGGTAATGATTATTTCATTTTTATATTCTTAAATCTACTTAAATGCTTTTGATATTTCTAAATGTATTGTCTAATAAAGAACTTTACTTATATGCTTAAAGAATTTAGATAAAATTATTTGCTAACTCTAAATGAGTCTGTGGTTCTTTAAATGAAATTGTGATTAATAAATGCTAAAGGTTTTAATTGTGATTGAGCTGGTCTTAATCGCCATCAACTGATTCTACTAGTTGGTCCATCGACCGAATAGCGGAATACCTTGATGTCTAGAACTGACAGGATCCTAAATAAATGTATATAAATGTATAGTTTATAATTCTGTCGCTTTAACAAGGTATCCCGTTCGTTCAGAAGCTCATTTTCCCTTGGCGTTCTCGATCCAGAAAATTGAGCGAATGTATGTATGCGGTGCTATGGGCCCCACCGACATCAGGTTTTATACTAGGGAAGAGTAAGTGTTTCTGGATCAGTGTCATAAGGGGAACAAATTTATTTAGCCGCGCTGGATCACACGCAACAGCGCCAACAGTCTACGCCACCTGGCCTGCTCCTTCCGACCATCCACAATGCTCTTCCTGCTCTTTGCGGCCTTCTCCACTGTGAATGGAACTCTTCACACCAGACTTTGAGAAGGTAACTTTTTGCAGCCGGCCTGAACTTGCAACTTTTCCCCGTTATAGCGCAACCAGATGACTGCAAGTGGTGCTTTGTGGATTTAGGTGCTATACTTACCTAAAGCTTTGAAATTCTATATTGCCGGTTCTGCTGATTGGATTTTTGTTGTTATGGTCTCATTTTATTTTTTTAAATCTACTTCATGTTTCTAAATTGGTTTGAGATTTTTTTGTGTTGTATTTTCACTTTATTACTATTTGTGTGCTACATAAATACTTTACACTTTGCCTCAAAGTTAAGCCTGACTGCTTTTGTACCAAGCTACCAGAGGGATAAGCACAGGTTAATTTAGGCGTACCATCTTGCTAAACAGTGTTAGAGTGCTCGTGCTCTCTCCCCTAAACATGATGAAATTGGCTTTCTCCCAGTTGGCACAATTAACTTACTTAAAAGTGCCTAGTAAAGTGATACTACAAGTACCCAGGACCTGTTAATTATTAATGCTACTTACTAGTGGGTCTGCAGCACGTATTGCGCCACACACTTAATTTTCCGTTTGTAACATGTCTCAGGCATGCCACTGCAACACGCGTGTACAGTTTTAAAACTGCCATTTTGACCTGGCAAGGTAAACCTGTTGCCAGGCCTAAAGCAAGGTTGAGTTTGGTGTCTAAAGAATTGTAATTTGAAGCCTCTTCAATGGAAAAGTCGAATTTTAAGTCCCAATTCTAAAAATGTCACTTTTGGAAGATTAACATTTTCTTGTTCTAAACATTTGGTGCCTACAGCCTGTACCCTGGGTCACATGACTAGGTGTAACTGGCACTTGGGCTTTGTGTATTCCTCCCAGACAGTGGGACAAAGGGGGGGATATGTGAATGGAGCATGGGCCATCTATGTCAGGATGGGGAAGGAGCTGTCAGCTACCACAGCTGCACATCACAAAGGCCCTGCCTAAGCACACTCACAAAGAGTTTCAAACTAGTCCTTTGTGTACCCAGACAAGCTGGGGCCAGCTGAGGGAAAGTTCAGAAAAAGGGCGATGTGCAGTTCTGCTGCAAGAAGGACTGCTACTATGTTGCCCAGCTACTCTGCTACTCTGCTACTCTGCTCCTCTGCTGCCTGTGTAATAAGGACTGGACCTGCATCTTGAACCCAGAACAACCGGAGTGAGTCCAGGGGGTAGTTGGCTGGCCTCCTGATCAGAGCCTATGGGACAGAAAAGACTTCAACCCACTTGAAACCTGCACCTGGACTCTGCCTATTGTGAGTCTTGCCCTCAAAGTGGTTACAACCTAGTCCTGGACCCTTAGAAATGGGCCTGAATGTGCTCTGTCAGCCCAGTTGTGTTCCCAGCAGAACCAATGCAGTCCGATGCATTGCCTCACAGCCCCACATCGAAACCGCTGCGCGATGCATCCCAAACACTGGACTTCCACTACTCATTGGAACTGCCACAGCGCAATGTATCTTCAATGCAGGACCTCCGCAGATCCTCAGGACCACTGTTGTGCAATGCATCCTCGATGCAGGACTTCGCAAACACAGCCCAGCAGTCCCTCGGAACTGCTGCTGGGTGATGCATCCTTGCCGCTAGACGTTTCACTGCAGCTCCTCGTAACTGCTGCTGCACTACACCTCCTCATCAAGGGGTCTCGGAACACTCTGCAACCAGTAGCTGTCAGACTGAACGTGTGACTTTTACCTAAATCATTCAAATTGCATATCTCCGGTTCTAAAATTGTATTTTTGTCCATTTTGGTCTTAAATTATTTATTAAACTTTACTCTATTTTTCTAACTTGTTGTGGGATTTTTCATGTGTTGTGTTTGCACTGTATTACTGTGTTTGGCTGCATAAATGCTTTACACATTGCCTTTAAGTCACACCTGACTGTTTTGTGCCATGCTACCAGAGGGTTAAGCACAAGGGTTTTGGGGCTTTGCTTTTGACTTCACTGTGACAAGGATTGTAGTTGTTGCTTGAGTAGGGTTTTACCCGCTCACAACCACCAGTAACCCAATGTGGTATCTGTGCCTGCTGTGGTGTAGCTCTGCTTTGGGTATTGCTGGTTGTTGTGGTTGTTTCAGTAGGCGTAGTGATGATTAAGTCATAGAGTTCTAAGTGGCTGCTGTGGTGTGGTGTTTTGTGCCATGCTACCAGAGGATTAAGTACAGGTTATTTTGGGCTTTGCTTTTGACTTCAGTGTGACAAGGCTTGTGGTTGCTGCTTGAGTAGGGTTTTAACCCTCTCAACCACCAGTAACCCAATGTGGTATCTGTGCCTGCTGTGGTGTGGCTCTGCTTTGGGTATTGCTGGTTGTTGTGGTTGTTTCAGTAGGTGTAGTGATGATTAAGTCATAGAGTTCTAAGTGGCTGCTGTGGTGTGGTGTTTTGTTGATCAACCCTGTCTTCTGTCAGTTCCTCTTTTCTTCTGAGTGCTTCTGCCACTTCTCCATTGCACAGTTACATGTTGAATCGGTTGTGCTTGTAATGTGTGGCATTCAGCACGTTTTGGGGAATGGAATAGGTGCTGACATGTGCTTGGAAGTGTATGATGTGGTACCTCTGGCTGGCAAGTGCGCCGTGCAGTGAAATCCATTTTTCGGGTGGATGGTGTGTGCTGTTCAAAATTACAGCCATCTCCCTGACAAGAAATATTTCATTATATGTTTTCATTCAGCTTGCAGGGGTGTGTGATTTCATGAAACATAATCATGGGAAGTTCAGAATGATGTGTGCATGGATTTAATTTTGGTGACAGATTTCCATTCCTTCATTTTAAAATTTGGTACAGTTTGTCTAGATACCCTTGAGTCCATAGGCTCTGGAAAATCGCATGACTGTCTTAAACACCCATAAAAACCGAAGAATGTGCAGAAGAAATACAACAAGGTTACACTTTTCAGATGTGGCAGATTAAAAAGGAAGCTAAGTGCAAACAAAGCAACTATTAATACGAGCAGCATGCACAGACAGGTTGGAATTTAAGGAAATCCAATCATAAGGCACAATTAACCAAGTGCTAATGCTAGAATTACAGGTAGAAGTGCCAGCAGTACTGATGGAACAATTTAAAACTTGCATATAACTGTTAGTCATCAGACTCAATACTTAATCTGCAATACGTTACTCCTTCCACAAACTGCAATACCCCACGACAGTCATGGATGACGTAGGCAGCATGGGCAGGCAGGAGCATCATGCCAATAGTAGCCACACACCTTAACCACTAACAACAAGGACTAAGGCTTCTGTGTATTGGGTTTGCAATCATTCCCCATGCACAGTAATGATGATGGATAACAACAAAACTGGCTGAAATAAAGAAATTCAAAGGCAAATGATAAAATGATCTCATAACTCAAAGTAAACACAAATAATCTGAATCTAGGGGTAGGGTTTGCAGCAGTTAGGTAGTCACAATGTACACATAGCTGGTGTAAACCTATGTTCACCTGCATATTTGTAAGCAACTACTGTGTACATTTATAGCACTGTATAGCCAATGAAAGGGGTTGAAGAAGGCATTATAATGAATGGTAAGCATTGTGGGTTTGTGAAGATCCACAAATATACCCTTGTGTCAGCATTCAGGTGCCGCTCTCTGATTCCATTCTACTGAAGAAACTGAAGAATGTGATCCTGCTAATGACTCAAGTAATAACCTTTTAATGAGGGAAAGTGAATGCAACTCCCTAAAAAATAATGGGTGGGGGGAGTGTATGGGAGTGGACGTCTCTACAGGGAAAATATGTGCAATTGCATATTGGTGCTGACTTTCCCAGTGTGGAATTGTATTGTGTGTACATTTCCGCATTGGGGAAATGCCTGTTGCTGGGTTCATTGGGTTACTAGTTGACTGGGGTGTGAGCCCAGGTCAAGCATCAACCACAGTCCTAGTCAGGGTGAGGCACAAGCAAACCACAAATTAACCTGTACTCAACCCCCTGGTAGCGTGCCACTGAGTAGCCAGGCTTAACGCAATGTGTAAAGTATTTGTGCAACACTTCAAACTAAAATTGTGAAAATACAACAAAAAAATATCCCACACCAGTTTACAAATAGAGCAGAATTGACTAAATAAAACAAGACCAAGACAACAAAAATCTAATTAGTAGAACCGGAGTTATGTTTTATTAAAGAATAAACTGCAATATAGTGCCTAAAACCATAAAGCGTCAACCGTGGCTGTCTGGTCGCGTTGGACCAAGTCAAAGTCAAACATTCAGGCCAACCTCAATGGATCGCAGGTCAGATACAGTCACAGATTAGTTCCGCTGAATATTTTCTTTCTCAGGTTTTGTGCCGAGAGTCCTGTTCATGTTGGAGTGGGTCGCGAGGAGCAAGGTTAGTGTCGCAGGCGGTAGACAGCATGGAGCGAAGTGCAGGCTAGGCGTCGCGGATGGGTGGGCTGATGCTTTGCGCTGGCGGTTCCCCACGAGCAGTTGGGAGATGCTGTGTGAAGAGAGGGACTGGGGGTGGCTCGCACTGATTTTCATACAAGTGGCGCGGTTCCAGTATGAATGGACCTGCTCATGATCGTAAAGAGCCCTAAAGCTGGATTTCAAAAGCTCAAGAGCCACAACAAGGGTCCAGGACCTGAGAGGCACCTTGTGAACTTGCTGAAGACGGGTTCAGGAGTTGTTGGGTAGCCTTTTTTTCCTAATGCTCAGATCAGGAGGCCAGCAGACTAGCCCTTTGAGTCACTCTGGGGTCAAGACGGGTTGCAGGTCCAGTTCTTCTTCCCCAGGCAAGAGGGCAGCAAGCAGCAGGTCAGCACTAACCCGGGCGGAGTTCGCGTAGCCGCGCTATGCAAGGCTATGCGAAGCTGCAAAAACACGCTGCAACGCTACGTAGAGTTACGCGAGCATGCGGAGTTGCTTGTTCCGTATGCTCGCAAGATGTTTTTGACGTTTGGCCACGCGGATTGCGTGTTTGGGGGAAAATATTGCACGACCTTCACCACACGGTCACCAATGGGCGCGGCCATCTTGTTTTCCTACTCTTTGCATGGTTCTGGGGCCTGTTTCTCATCATCCCTCTCTAATCTTTTCAATCCTTTGTTTTTTACACTGTTTTTCTGATCTTTTTTATTTATTATCTATCCCTCTCTCTTCCTAAGTGTATATTTTGCGTTTTATTTCTACTTTTACTGTGTTTTTTTAACTTTTTTCTACTGTTTTATATTACTTGCTTTTTTACTCTCCTACTTCTTCTCCTGACTTTATTTTTTACTCCTACATTTTCTTTTCTGCCCCCCGCCCACCCAGAACCATGGCTAAGGGTACCTCCAACAATAGTAAGGGGAAGGGGAAGGCGCCTGCACCCAAGAGCCGCCTTCCTTGTGGCAGACGGCACCCGGAAGGGGTGCAGCCCCGGGTCCTTTTCACCGAGGCGGAGGTGGCCGCCCTTGTTTTTTTTGTTCAGCGCCACCTCCCTTTAACCTTGGCAGCAGGTGGCCGGCCCGGCTCCGGTTATGCTACCCAGGAGCGTCACCACCGGTGGACGAGGGTGCACCGGGCAGTGTTTAGCTGCTCTGGGGTCCAGCGCACCCATAACCAGCTGACCCACCGGTGGCCAGACATCTTGGACCGGGAGCAGGACCTGCTAGGTGTTGAGGTCACGGGGCTTGGTGAGTAGCTATTTATAGTAGTATTGTGTGTTCTGTTCTGTGTTACTGTTATTGCGAAAAAAATCCCAAATAGCAAGAATGCTGCTGCTTACATGCAGGTAAGTTACGTTTAAAAATCTTCTGTGATTGTTATTCTTCTCGACACTAGACAGGTGCTCGGCGCTACTAATCTTACTTGTTTGCAAGTTTGCGCTCGCTTGGGCTGATTATGTAAGAGAGTTTAGAGAACTTAAGTTAGGCAATGCTAGAGAGACTCTAGTCCTTTCCTTTGTCCTCCTGTCACTAAGATAGTGGTGGATTGTTAGGTAGTTTCTTTAGTTACTTAGTATTAGTTGGTAATTTTTTAGCGGTCTGCGTGACGCATCCTCCGTCACGTCACGTGCTGCTGAGTGCTGACTCCAGTCCTTAGTATAACCTTTTGTAGTTTGTTAGTGAGTGAGTAATATAGCAACTAAGTCATCAGCAGCACATCAGCAGCAACCAACCAACAATTTGGTGTATGCAAATTTATGCATGCGTTCATCTATGCATTTTTGAGGACTAAAATAAATGGAAATGCAGACTTAGTGCACAATTGGCCCGTCAAAGGGGGTTGATTCATTGATGATTTCGAATGAGATTGAAACTTAGAAGAAGCAAATATATTTTAGGCAATTCATTTCCAATCTCTTTGGAATAGGTGGGCTAGGTCAGGTGGTACTTAGGTTTAGGATTCTGGAATCAGAATGGAACACTGGATTAGTTAATAAATAATAACTAGACGGTCCACAAATCCCGCAATACTACTAGTCGATCAGATTAGATAGGTCAATTTTATTGCAATTGTTGTTTCCAAAAATGTTTTTTGAGCGTTTTTTAAAATATTTTATTTGTTTCACACCAATCATCAATGTTTGTCTCTTTCTTTATTATATCTTACATGATCAGCATCCAGGGGCAAGAAAACGGGGTCTGAGGCGGGAGCTGGAGAAGATGCCTCCCAGGGCCAGGACCGCTCCTCTACCGAGGGCTCTGCTGCTGGCCCCAGTAAGTCCTCCTATTGTTAATATTAATAATTATATTTCCCTAACTTTTACTGCACCTTATTTTTTCTGAACTATTATTTCCGTTTCCTAATTCTATTTTTTAACAAATCTTCTTCGATCTATCTGTTTCTAAATACTTGTTATCCCTGCCTCTAACTGCCTCTGCTCTGACTCTGTACTACTACTATTAGTCTGTCTGTAGCTAAGCTTGCCCAGTTGGCCACTCTTTATTTTTAAAAAGTTTTAAAACTCAGATTCACCAATAGCTCTAGCCACTGACTCCAGTCCTTTGGGTTGTCCTCTTCTAGTCTTCTTAATCTTCTTGAGAGGCGTTTCGACAATTGCCACCAACAAAATGCCCAACCAAATATTTTACTATTTTTGATAGGATAGGACATACCACTACTGTCTACTCTACTACTCTAGTACCCGATTTGTACTAGTGATGTATGTGGTGTATGTATGTATTTTAACTATTTTTTTAATCTGGCTAGTGAAAAAGAATAAATAGGGGGAGGCGTCTATGGCATCCAAAAAATGTGTAATGTTTTTTCTAGGCGTACCGTCCACCAGTGCCGGGGTCAGCGGTGGGGCAGGCGACGCCAGCCAGGAGGAAGCAGCGGATGCGGCAGTTGCCGCAGGGGTGGGTGAGCCAGCAGCAGTGGAGGGTGGTGGTAGGTTATACTTATATTCCTTACTTATTGACAATAGTTACACACTCGCTGCAAGGGTATGCACTGTATGTTGAGAGAGACTAAGGGCCCGATTCTGATGCGGGTTGGAAAAGCTTCCCGACCGAGGGCCTGATTCTGATGCGGTTAGGAAGGCCTCCTAACGGCATTTGCTCCTTCCAAATCGGATAGGGAATGTGTCTTCCCGACCGAGGGCCCAATTCTGATGCGGTTAGGAACAAATGTTCCCATTGAAGTCAATGGGAGTTCAACCAAATCGTATCTGGAAGCATCCGGATGCATCCTACTCCGCCGGTCGGACTTTCCCAATCCGAGTGGGTCGGAAACTATTTCCCAACCGATTCGGCCGGGAAGCTTTTCCAACCCGCATCAGAATCGACCC
>CAWUFW010029365.1:0-19237 GCA_963921515.1 Calotriton arnoldi | reverse complement strand
AGAAAGAGACAAGAGAGGTACAGAAAGAGGGAAAAGGGATGCAGAAAGAAGCAAGAGGGGTGCAGAAGGAAGCAAGGGAAGTGCAGAAAGAAGCAACAGAAGTGCAGAAAGAGGCAAGAGAAGTGCAGAAAGAGGCAAGAGAGGTACACAAAGAGACAAGAGAGGTGCACAAAGCGACAAGAGATGTGCAAAAAGAGGGAAGACGAGTGAAGAAAGAGGCAACAGGGGTGCAGAAAGAATCAAGAGAGGTGCAGAAAGAAACAAGAGAAGTGCAGAAAGAAACAAGAGAGGTGCAGAAAGAAGCAACAGAAGTGCAGAAAAAAACAACAGTGGTGAAGAAAGAGGCAAGAGAAGTGCAGAAAGAGGCAAGAGAGGTGCAGAAAGAGGGAAGAGGGGTGCAGAAAGAGGGAAGAGGGATGCAGAAAGAGGCAATGGATTGCAGAAAGAAGCAAGAGAGGTACAGAAAGAAGCAACAGGGTGCAGAAAGAGGCAAGAGGGATGCAGAAAGAGGCAAGAGAAGTGCGCAAAGAAGCAACAGAGGTGCAGAAGGAGGCAAGAGAACTGCAGAAAGAGGCAAGAAAGTTCCACAAACAGGCAAACAAGGTGCAGAAAGATGGAACAGGGGCGCAGACAGAGGCAAGAGAAGTGCAGAAAGAGGTAAGAGGGGTGCAGAAAGAGGCAAGAGGGGTGCAGAAATATGCAAGAAAGGTACCAAAAGAAGCAAGAGGAGTGCAGAAAGAACCAACAGAGGTGCAGAAAGAAGCAAGAGAGGTACAGAAACAGACAAGAGAGGTACAGAAAGAGGGAACATGAGTGCCGAAAGAAGCAAGAGAGGTGCAGAAAGAGGTAAGAGAGGTGCAGAAAGATGGAAGAGGGGTGCAGAAAGAAGCAACAGTGGTGCAGAAAGAAGCAAGAGAAGTGATGAAAGAGACAAGAGAGTTGCAGAAGCAGGCAAAAGAAGTGCAGGAAGAGGAAAGAGATGTGCTGAAAGAAGCAACACAGGTGCAGAAAGAAGCAAGAGAAGTGATGAAAGAGGCAATAAAAGTTCAGAAAGAAGCAAAGAGAGGTACAGAAAGAAGCAAGAGAGCTGCAGAAAGAAGCAAGAGAAGTGCAGAAAGAAGCAACAAAAGTGCAGAAAGAAGCAATAGAGGTACAGAAACAGTCAAGAGAGGTACAGAAAGAGGGAACATGGGTGCCGAAAGAGGCAAGAGAGGTGCAGAAAGAGGCAAGAGAGATGGAGAAAGAGGGAAGAGGGGTGCAGAAAGAGGCAAGAGGGGTGCAGAAAGAAGCAAGAGAGCTGCAGAAAGAAGCAAGAGAAGTACAGAAAGAAGCAACAAAAGTGCAGAAAGAAGCAAGAGAGGTACAGAAACAGGCAAGAGAGGTACAGAAAGAGGGAACATGGGTGCCAAAGAGGCAAGAGAGGTGCAGAAAGAGGCAAGAGAGGTGCAGAAAGATGGAAGAGGGGTGCAGAAAGGGGCAAGAGGGGTGCAGAAAGAAGCAACAGAGGTGCAGAAAGAAGCAAGAGAAGTGATGAAAGAGACAAGAGAGTTGCAGAAGCAGGCAAAAGAAGTGCAGAAAGAGGCAAGAGATGTGCTGAAAGAAGCAACACAGGTGCAGAAAGAAGGAAGAGAAGTGATGAAAGAGGCAATAGAAGTACAGAAAAAAGCAACAGAGGTGCATAAAGAGGCAAGCGAGGTGCAGAAAGAGGGGTGCAGAAAGACACAAGAGGGGTGCAGAAAGAAGCAAGAGAGGTGCCGAAAAAAACAGGGGAAGTGCAGAAAGAACCAACAGAGGTGAAGAAGGAGGCAAGAGGGGTGCAGAAAGAGGGAAGAGAAGTGCAGAAAGAACCAACAGAGGTGCAGAAAAAGGCAATAGAAGTGCAGAAAGAGGCACGTGATGTGCAGAAACAGGCAAGAGAGGTGCAGGAAGAAGGAACAGGGGTGCATAAAGAGGCAAGAGAGGTGCAGAAAGAGGAAGAGAGGTGCAGAAAGATGCAAGAGGGGTGCAGAAAGAAGCAAGAGAGGTGCAGAAAGAAGCAAGGGAAGTGCAGAAAGAAGTAACAGAAGTGCAGAAAGAGGCAAGAGGGGTGCAGAAAGAGGCAAGAGAAGTGATAAAAAAGCAAGAGAGGTGCAGAAAGACGCAACAGGGTGCAGAAAGAGGCAAGAGGGATGCAGAAAGATGCAAGAGAACTGCACAAAGAACCAACAGAGGTGCAGAATGAGGCAAGAGAACTGCAGAAAGAGGCAAGAAGGTTGCACAAACAAGCAAACAAGGTGCAGAAAGATGGAACAGGGGTGCAGACAGAGGCAAGAGAGGTGCAGAAAGAGGGAAGAGAGGTGCAGAAAGAGGCAAGAGGGGTGCAGAAATATGCAAGAAAGGTACCAAAAGAAGCAAGAGGAGTGCAGAAAGAACCAACAGTGGTGCAGAAAGAGGCAATAGAACTGCAGAAAAAGGCAAGAGAGGTGAAGAAAGAGGGAAGAGGGGTGCAGAAAGAGGGAAGAGGGGTGCAGAAAGAAGCAAGAGAGCTGCAGAAAGAAGCAAGAGAAGTGCAGAAAGAAGCAACAGAAGTGCAGAAAGAAGCAAGAGAGGTACAGAAACAGGCAAGAGAGGTACAGAAAGAGGAAACATGGGTGCCGAAAGAGGCAAGAGAGGTGCAGAAAGAGGTAAGAGAGGTGCAGAAAGATGGAAGAGGGGTGCAGAAAGAGGCAAGAGGGGTGCAGAAAGAAGCAACAGAGGTGCAGAAAGAAGCAAGAGAAGTGATGAAAAAGACAAGAGAGTTGCAGAAGCAGGCAAAAGAAGTGGAGAAAGAGGCAAGAGATGTGCTGAAAGAAGCAACACAGGTGCAGAAAGAAGCAAGAGAAGTGATGAAAGAGGCAATAGAAGTTCAGAAAGAAGCAACAGAGGTGCAGAAAGAGGCAAGAGAGGTGCAGAAATAGGGAAGAGGGGTGCAGAAAGACACAAGAGGGGTGCAGAAAGAAGCAAGAGAGGTGCAGAAAGAAGCAAGAGAAGTGCAGAAAGAAGTAACAGAGGTGAAGAAGGAGGCAAGAGGGGTGCAGAAAGAGGGAAGAGAAGTGCAGAAAGAACCAACAGAGGTGCAGAAAAAGGCAATAGAAGTGCAGAAAGAGGCAAGAGAAGTGCAGAAACAGGCAAGAGAGGTGCAGAAAGAGGGAATAGGGGTGCAGAAAGAGACAAGAGAGGTACAGAAAGAGGAAGAGAGGTGCAGAAAGATGCTAGAGGGGTGCAGAAAGAAGCAGGAGCGGTGCAAAAAGAAGCAAGGGAAGTGCAGAAAGAGGCAAGAGAAGTGATGAAAAAAGCAAGAGAGGTGCAGAAAGAGGCAAGAGAAGTGCAGAAAGAAGCAAGAGAGGTGCACAAAGAGACAAGAGATGTGCAGAAAGAGGGAAGACGAATGAGGAAAGAGGCAACAGGGGTGCAGAAAGAAGCAAAAGAGGTGCAGAAAGAAGCAAGAGAGGTGCAGAAAGACAGAAGAGGGGTGCAGTAAGAGGGAAGACAGTGCAGAAAGAGGCAAGGGGGGGTGCAGAAAGAAGCAAGAGAGGTACAGAAAGAAGCAAGAGAAGTGCAGAAAGAAGCAACAGGGGTGCAGAAGGAGGCAAGAGAACTGCAGAAGGAGGCAAGAAAAAGTGCACAAACTGGCAAACAAGGTGCAGAAAGATGCAACAGGGGTGCAGACAGAGGCAAGAGAGGTGCAGAAAGAGGGAAGAGGGGTGCAGAAAGAGGCAAGTGGGGTGCAGAAGTTTGCACGAGAGGTGCCGAAAGAAGCAAGAGGAGTGCAGAAAGAACCAACAGAGGTGCAGAAAGAGGCAAGAGGAGCGCAGAAAGAGGCAAGAGAAGTGCAGAAAGAAGCAAAAGAGGTTCATAAAGAGGCAAGAGAACTGCAGAAAAAGGCAAGAGAGGTGCAGAAAGAGGGAAGAGGGGTGGAGAAAGAGGCAAGAGGGGTGCAGAAAGAAGCAAGAGCGGTGTAGAAAGTAGCAAGAATAGTGCAGAAAGAAAAAACAGAGGTGCAGAAAGAGGCAAGAGAAGCGCAGAAAGAACCAACAGAGGTGCAGAAAGAGGCAAGTGAAGTGCAGAAAGAGGCAAGAGAGGTACAGAAACAGGCAAGAGAGGTGCAGAAAGAGGGAACAGGGGTGCAGAAAGAGGCAAGAGAAGTGCAGAAAGAGGTACGAGGGGTGCAGAAAGAGGCAAGAGGGGCAGAAAGAAGCAACAGAGGTATAGAAAGAAGCAAGAGAAGTGATGAAAAAGACAAGAGAGTTGCAGAAACAGGCAAAAGAAGTGCAGAAAGAGGCAAGAGAAGTGCTGAAAGAAGCAACAGAGGTGCAGAAACCTAATGGCAGCACAGCTCGTTCATCATTAACATTTATGTATGAATACGTTTGTCTCACCGCTTTGAATTGTTAAAATGCTAATGCTAATACAAAGTGGCTTATAACAGATTAGACACAAGTGCTATCTAATGTTGACGCATTGAGTACAAGAAAATTTGTACCTTGGTACAGGTTGTTTCATCTTGAATCTCATTTTTAGAACAGTGCCCTTATGGTTTTTCCAGTTGCCCTTAGTTAATTTAAAGTGCTTATACATACATAAAGTGCCCCGTGCCAAATACCCTAAAAAATTATAAGCTGTAAAATTACTTCTAAATTCTTATGACACAGTTGAACAGACGCAAGAAGAACAATTGATGGACAGAATGCAGAACAATGTCATACATTCACCCCAGTACAGAGATCTGGGCCTAAATCCATTGTTTTTTTGCTCCCCATGCCATTCCAGTTTGAACCCAGCCAATTGCAAATCAGTCTTGATCCTGCGCCCAATGGGAACAGTCCAGACCAAACTGCCAGGCCAGGTCCTCCCTGGACTGGAAACAAGCATCCTAGGACCGGTTTCGGGGTTTCACCCCTCATCAGCCAGGATAGCTTGACTCCAGTGGCATGGAGAGCACGGGACCCAAGTCTGGGCATACCCTTCCCACGTTACAGTTGAACAGATTACATTGTTAACTGATGTATAGTCTAATTTGCCTTCTCCCACAATTGATTTAACCCAAAGTTCCTATCATAGAAAATTATGTAAGTCCTCACTAGTATTGAGCCCATTCGGTATCTTGGAGTCCAGCTCGAGAATAAATTTGGATTCAAGTTGCCTCAACATTTTTTCTCTGTTGCCTCCTCTTCTTAAAACTGTGCCCCTATCACATAATATTTAAGATTACTTAAATTGTTGTTGTGGACCAATTTAAAGTGCCGTGCAACAGGGTAAGATGAATCAGAGTTTGCTATGGCCCTGAGGTGCTGTAATATTCTGCTATAAACCTGTAGCTTAGTGCTTCCAATGTATTTTAGGCCACATAACAAAACAACACGAGGAGAGAAAGTGTTTTAAGGAACTCGTCCTGGTCCCCTACGAATTACAACAATCAACAAAGAAGGAACAATTCCGTACTCACAATTACCACATCAGGGAAACTGCAATGTTACAGGAAAATAATCTTATTTATTAAAAGAACCCTCAACCACCAACTTAGTTGGTGGCATGCTTCATCATCGGGTTCCCACCTGGGACACCGAGTGCCTCCCAGGTGTGCTTCAATGCCTGAATTACAGCAGAGCGGGTTTTTTTTATTTGTGTAGTGCAAGGTAGTGAGAAAGTGGTTAAAGCTAAAATTGACTCTAAGGTCCCCCTCCACAGTAGGATGACCTACTTCTTTATTAGTGGGGTCGTTGGGCAAGATTAAAAAGAGGTAAGATTGGATGTTGTGCGTGATTAGATTGATCTCAAACATCCGTGAGTTGGTCTACATGTTTCAGCCTACATCGCTCAGTAGCTAGGGTTTCTTCAGGACCCGTGAAACAACTACACATGCTAAGGTGTACTTGGTAGTGAATACTGAACCGAAAATGTACGGTTGTACTAAATGCGACATATCTGAAAAACAAAATTCATGCGGTTAATCAGGGTACAATAGTTTTATGAATCCTTACAATGCAGTAATGTGCAATTTTTGCCCATCAAGTGTTATCCCAACCATCACTTGCATTCCGGGATGGTTAGTGTCTCCATTACACCAGTGGCTATAATGCAGATCGTCTACGCAATTGAGCCTTCATACGAAATGAACTCGAGACCTTGTGCATGCATTGCTTGCACCAGGTAAATATATATCACCGCTTATTGGTGACACTAAATCGATGTAGCAACTAATTAAGTTCATCCTTAGGAAGTGACCCATCCATATATGGGCTCTAGCTTCTCATTAGGTTAAAACCTCCACTCCAAAAGGTTTGTACGTGGCAAAGAGAGAATCAAGGAATAAAAATGGTATCTTACAGTAATCGCGGTTTCGCAACACATCATGGATGTCAACGGGGGCGGTGCCTATTGTCAAACCCTGGAAATCAGAAAGGGTAAATGAATCGGGGGCGGATGAGAGTCTGTGCAGTCAGACGTCAGGCTGAAGATAAATTTACACTTACTTCGTCAAGGTCAGCCGCTCGTTGCTCTCACCTATTCTGGCCCGAACACGAGATCCCAGAGATACTCAAGCACATAAACAGTGAACTCAGTCCTGCATGTGTAGTGACCCCTAATATTTACTAGTTTTTCCCTGAATGCTGGCTTGTAGCTGGTCATATTAACACCAAATTTGCATGCTCGACATGAGCTGCATTTAAAAAATCAATTTTTGGGGGACAGGCAGTTAGGGCTGGATCCCAATTAATGGCTACTACTGACCAAAGAGTTTCTCATGGATGGGGCTCACCTGAAAGTCAAAGTGGGTTTTACGGGGAGGACTTGACCCAATGTGATATCTGTAAGAACTATGGGCCATTGTTTATTGACAATTGATCTTATTTGCCTCTCCTGTTTGCTAAAAGTGGTGACGAGCCTGATGTTATTGGATTCATCTGGAGCCATAGGATCACTTATATTGTTATGATGAGTGCTGCTCGGGACCTTAAAAAGAATAGACTCCCTGGATTTCGTATTAGCTTTTACTTTTGCTTGATTTATAGTATCCAGATCATAACCTCGCTCTAGAAATCTATCAGTTACCTCTTTCTGACACAACACCAGATCATCTTCTGAACTACAGATTTTACGCATTATGAGAAATTCCCCAAATGGAATACTTCTGATGAGATGTCTGGGGTGAAAACTAGGTGTGTGAAGGATCAAGTTTCCTGCTGTTTCTTTTCTATGCAGTTTGGATTCCAATTGACCATTTTAAAGATATAATTGGACATCCAGGAACTCAATTACTTGGCTATTGATCTGTGCTGTAAACTCTAGATTCAATGTGTTCTTAATGATGTTAACCACAAACAATGCAGCACTTTCCCCTGATCCCCTCCAGATAATAAAAACATTGTCAATAAAATGCTATCAACTCATCACATGATTGTTACAGTCCTGACTATGATTCACTTAAAGAACCTGCTCCTCCCACCAACCCATCTATAACCACGCGTAGCTGGGGGAGAAGCAAGCTCCCATGGCGACCCCCCTCAATTGCTGAAAAATCTCTTTGCCAATAGTTATTAGTGAGATATAATTTGATCATTTTTAGCAGCATTAGGTTTTGATTGTAAAAACAGATTGGCCTCTTATTTAAAAAATGCTCAACCGCCCTTAGACCATCCTTGTGTTCTATGTTTGTGTATAATGAAGTAATGTCCATTGTTATCAGGATATATTCATTGTTCCAAGCCATTTTGTGCATTTTCTTGAGAAAATCTCCCATGTCCTTTATATATGATGGTAAGCTTGTGACAAATTCTTGCAAAAATAATCAACGTACTGAGAGATTTTCTCAAGGAGTCCCTTTCTTGCCGAGATAATTAGCCGCCCTGGTATTGGTGTAGTCCCTTTATGCACTTTGGGGATGAAGTAAATCACTGGTAACACCGGGAATTCATTGTTGAGAAACGAAAAATCATCCTTCGAAATCAGCCCTTCTCGCCTCCACTGAGCCAGATCTTCTTTTACTGCAGATATGACAGCCCTGACTTCCTGTGATGAAGATCTCCTATAGCATCCTTTATCATCTAAGTGCCTGTAAGCCTCTTTGAGATATTCTGTCTTAGGCCAGAGTACCACATTGCCGCCTTTGTCAGCTTTGTGTACAATGATTTCATTGTTGTTGCTCACTTTTTGCATTAGGTTGTAATATTGCCTTTCCCAATGTTTGAATTTTCTGTTATCTGTATTACTTTTTTGGTTGAGCTTTTTTAATTCATCTCACTCCCTCATACAGCCTCTCACACAACCATTGACTCACCCTTACAGCCACTCATACAACCAGTCACTTACCCTCACAGTCACTCAAACAGCCATACACTCACCCATAAAGCTACTCACACACAGCCTTATTCACCTATACTCCTATACAGCCACCCACACACCCACTCACACACCCATGCAGCCTCTTAACACAGCTACTCACTCACCCATACTTGCACTCACACTCACACCCACTTACATACCTATTCACACATCCAAATAAGCACTCACACATCCACTCCATCCTCATACAGTCATTCACACAGACACTCACCTTCCAATACAACTATTCATATACCAACTCACTTAACCAAACACTCATTAAAACAAACACTCGCTCACCCATACAGCCACTTACACACCCAGTCACTCACTCAGATAGTCATTCAGACACCCACTCACTCACCCATACAGTCATTCACACAGCCACTTACCCATACAGCCACTGACACACCCATTCACTCAGCAACATAGTCCCTCACACATCCACTCATTCACCCACACAAATACTCCATACCTACTTACACAATCATACAGCCACTCACACACCCATACACCCACTCACACACTCACAAAACCACTCACACCCTCAGTCATATACCCATACAACCACTTACACACCCATATAACCCCTGACACAACCACTCACACACCTACAGACCTATTCACAAATTCACTCACTCACCCATGCAGTCACTCATGCATGCATTCACACAGCCATACAGCCACTCACACACCCACTCACACACTGATAAAGACAGTCACACACCCACTCGAATCATACGTTAGAGCTAGTATCACTCATTAGTAGTACAACTAGTATACTAATCTAACTTTTGTAGTAGGTTAGTATATATATTTAGCACCAATAAGCTTTTAAAAACACTTACACTCACCTGATGATTTAATCAGTGATGTCATTGGAGATGTCATCAGGGATGTCACTGACCATGTCATGAGTGACGTAATATGTAAGGTCATAGGCAGTGCATTGTGTGGGCTTAAGTTATAGTTAGCTCAGGTAACTATAACTGCTCATTTTTGTATGGTTTTGTACGAGTGAAATCTGAGCCTGGCTATAAAGTTCCTGTAACCTTTGTTTTTTTTCAGTGTGTTTCTTAGGCCTTTAAATTATTTTTCCTAACTATAAAGTCCCTTTAAGCTTTTGTTTTTTTCAGTGAATATATATATATATATATATATATATATATATATATATATATATATATATATTCACTGAAAAAAACCATAGGTTTCAGGGACGTTATAGTTAGAAATTAGCATTTAAAAACCTTTGAAATTCACTGAAAAAACCATAGGTTTCAGGCACGTTATAGTTAGAAATTAGCATTTAAAAACCTTAGAAATTCACTGAAAAAACCAGAGGTTTCAGGGACGTTATAGTTAGTTGGACATTTCACTCGTACAAAACCTGAGAAATTCGGCCGTTATAGTTAGTTCAGCTAACTATAACTTGCGCCCCCGCAATGCACTGCTGATGACGTCACATATTACATCATTCATGACATGGTCAGTGACATCACTGATGACATCACTGATGACATCTCAAATGACATCCCTGATGACATCATCCAGTGACTGTGTGTTTCCATAAAGTTTTAATATGTTTTATATATATGCCAAGGCAGTGGCGGCTCCCCCATTAGGGCGTGGGGGCGTCGCCCCACTGCTTTCTCGCAGTGCGAGAAAGCAGAAACATAAATGGTAATAACTACCATTTTATGTTTCTGATTCTCGCACTGCGAGAAAGCAGAAGTGCCTGGTTGGGGTGGGTGGTCCTGCCGAGGCAGGGGAGTGGCTTGCCCACTTTGTGGGTACTGACTGCTTGGTCGGCCCTGGGGCCGACCAAACAGTCAATACCCACAACAGTGGGCAAGCCACTCCCCTGCCCTCGAGCAGGACCGCCCACTCTCCCTTTTTCTCTATGTAGGCTGCTGCATGCAGCAGCCTACATAGAGAAAATGGGCCGGCTGGGGCGCTCTCTGCTGCGCCTCACCAATCACAATACTGCCATTGCAGCGCTGTGATTGGCGGAGGGGAGGGAGGGAGGGAGGCGCCTTTCCTGATGACGATGAGAGCTGCAGCCGGAATTGGAAAACGCAGGACGGCGGGAGTCGGGACCCATCCAGAAGCTGAGGTGGCGCAGGACGGTAAGTTTTATTTTATATATTTTTTTAATTAAACCCCTCCCGCTTCCCCCTATCCCCCCGCGACGACCCCATTTCCACCTCCCCCACCCCGCCCGTCATGCCGGCCGCGACTGTTGATCGGTATTCTTTATGTTTTTGTTGGGGTTTAGTAGAGTAGATTAACTTTCATTAGGCAAATTAGTTTTTCTTTCGACAAACGTAGGGATCTGTTTCTGTCATTTCCTTAGTGTCTGTGTGACATCGAATCAAGTATTTCCATAAGAGCAGACTGACTTCCTATTTGAATGCATCCACATTTTGTCATCAGGTAGCTAGCTCTATGTGTGTTGAATCAAATAAATCCCAAACTTCGAATTAAGCAACATGTTCTACAGTACATGTCAGTCATTTGCGTTACAAATTCTCTAAATGTACGAATTATGAGGTGAACAGTCTGATGTATAACCAGGCATTTCCGTTGTGTGATATTCTGCAATGCACACGAGGGCTATTTAAGCGGAATGGAACGAACTTAAACACAAAAGGAGAAAGTCTTCATAAGTAAGCATGCTGATGACGAGGGATATCGAGAGGGAGGCCAGGATAGTTCACAGGGTGGGACATGGAGTACAATACATCTGTGTATGTATTTCGAGTTCTATATTCCATTTCACTCTAATGAGATAAACGCGCTAAGGTTAGCAGCATAAATGTATCCCCGCCAGAGGGAAAGAGAGCGAAGGATGACGGGAAAGGTAGGACGCTGACGTTGACAGAGCTCTGGTACTGGCTAAGCAGAGGCTGTTGACCCTTCCTCGTAAGCCGGTTTGCGGTGGGGAAAAAATGAAGTAGTCTCTTGGCTCCAGCCCTCTTTCTCGCTTTTGATTATTTTGGCACGGAATCCTGGGCAATATAATGCCTCTGTAGGGAAATTGGAGTTACAATAAACATACAGTAGTTCCCAGTGGTTCTGTGCTACGTTGGCTGAGTTCAAAAGGGTAACAGCCTGCAGCATGTGCTGTACCACATCGTCTATTAATAAGAGTTATTGTGCTGATAGAAAAATACGGAGGCTGCTGCAGTTTTGTCATTTGTCATCTGCATTGATATAACAAACTCTGGAAATGAGGGCGGAAAAATACAGAAGTTTCAAAACCATGTTACTGCAATTATTAATAGGCTGCGTGACTCATGAAGCCCGCGGGTCAAAGATCTTTCAGGGAGAGTGACCGTTCTAAATTTCACCCAGCCCTACTTTACGGCTTGCAAGTGGATGCTCTGCACTTTTTCATTATGGATTTTTAAATATACCTAGGATTGGCACGCAGCCTCAGAAACCTTTAATTTGCTCTTTGGAGACAGTTAAAAATGGCAAGGTAAACCATAAATCATAAATCCTCTGCTTCAGTGACCCTCCGTAGTTGTGAGGTTCTCAAGGCCAGATCAGGTTTTCTATTTTATTCATAGACAGCAGTGGGCTCGGTTTCCCTTTCTGGCAATCAGAGGGAGTGAGCAGCATTTGTTATCGACACGCAGGTACGCAGTTCACTCTCCTGTTTCTGCCAGAGCCCCCTAAACGTGTCATCCTTCCATCCATGCTCTATCCACAGGCTGCATTGGGCTCAGACTCTGGCCTGTGAGGAGGCACCAATTTCTGTGACGTTTTGCTTCTATCAAGGGCCAGTTATCAAATGAAACTACTTTTTTGCATGGTCTTCCTCCCCCATACTGTGCCTTTTCTGTTACAGCTACCATTAGCATGGTTTACCTTTACCTTACTGTTCGTTATCCCTCTCCACTGCATTAGCATAGTCTTCCTTCACCAGGAGCTTTGAGGGGCAGGGAAGGAGCTACCTAAGGCTTTAGCTCCATGTGCCTCTAGTGATGATCGGCCTTGCTCGCTATGCTCCCTCGCCATAGGGCACACATCCCGAACCTTTATGCCCTACCACTTTCAAATGTCACCAGCCGCCACTGTGCCAAGGTGTATTGAAGAATGAGTGGGTGTATAAGTGTCTGGATGGAGGATTTAGTAGGTGCGTGACTGTATAAGTGAGTGATTAAATGTGTCTTACTGAATGCATGGGTTAGTGACTAAACTGTGTGAATGTCTGTATCAGTGTGTCTGTTGTTGTGTAAGCTGCTGCATGGGTTGGTGAGTAGCTACATGAGTATCTATATGGGTTATTGTTTGGTTGCCTGAGTATCTGTATGGGTTCCTGAGTGTTTGTGTGGGTGGGTGGGGGGTGTGTGACTTTGTGCATAGATGTGTGAGTGGGTGATTCACTGGGTGTATGGGTTCAAGAGTGTGTCTGTGAAGGGCTGTATGGGTGAGTGAGTGTGCGTATGGCTGTGTTGGTGAGTGAATGGATGTCCCAGTGGTATATGTGTGAGTAACTACATATGTGAAAGGCAGTATATGTAAGTGTTGGAGTATATAAATGACTATATGTGAGAGTGACTGATAGTGAGAGTGGCTGTATGGATGAGTGTGTGCTTGTGTCAGTGATTGTATAAGAGAGTAAGTATGTGTTAGTATCTGTATGAATAGGTGAGGTGGTGTGTGTATAACTGTATAGGTGAGTAAATGGGAGTGTGATTGATTCTTTACATGACTGACTAGGTGTGTAAGTAACTGTATGGGTGAGTGGCGGTGTGTGAGTGTCTGTATAGGTGTATGAGTGCATATGATAGTGCTGTATTGATGAGTGACTGCATGTATGAGTGACTGTATGGGTGAATGAGTGGATGTGTGTGTAGACCTAGGAATCAGTGAGTGAGTATGTAGTAACTGGTGTTGGTGTGTCTATGGTTTCGAAAATGGTACTCTGTATTTTAGAGTGGGTGTATCAAAGGTTATATTCGGGTGTGAGGAGGTGCATCAGATTATCATGTGGATGATGTCATCAGTGATGTCATCAGGGATGTCATTTGAGATGTCATCAGTGATGTCATCAGTGATGTCACTGACCATGTCATGAATGATGTAATATGTGACGTCATCAGCAGTGCATTGCAGGGGCGCAAGTTATAGTTAGCTCAACTAACTATAACGGGCGAATTTCTCTGGTTTTATATGAGTGAAATGTCTAACTAACTATAACGTCCCTGAAACCTGTGGTTTTTTCAGTGAATTTCTAAGGTTTTTTAAATGCTAATTTCTAACTATAAGGTGCCTGAAACCTATGGTTTTTTCAGTGAATTTCAAAGGTTTTTTAAATGCTAATTTCTAACTATAAAGTCCCTGAAACCTATGATTTTTTCAGTGAATTTCAAAGGTTTTTTAAATGCTAATTTCTAACTATGCCTACAGAGGTAGGAAATGTGAAGAAAGAGGAACAAAGGCACAGAAAGAAGCATGAAAAATGCAGAAAGAGGCAACAGAAGTCCAGAAAGACGAAGAAAAGTGCAGGAAGAAGCAAGAGATGTGCAGAAAGAACCAACAGAGGAACAGAATGTCCTCCTGTGCACCCAACTTTTTGCTGACGGGTTCTGGTGGTAACTGACTCTGACTAACCAGGCCTAGAGCCAGTGCTATGCTAAAAGACACTTAGAATACAGTGAAAACACCTACATACACTAGAGAACACTATGCGTTGGGCTACCCCTGTGATTAGCATGACCTCCTCTGTAAGGCCCTAGTACATAATAGGGCAGGGGGATTAAAAATACCTCTAAGTCAGAGGTGCAGAAAGATGCTTCTTTAAGTAGTAGTCACGTTTGCAGAGTGGTGGAAAAAAGGTGCTGGGCCTCCGACCAGCGCTCAGGAATTCCGCTGCGTAGGACTTACAGGAGGTACCAGGAGGGCTTCTTAGCCCCCAAACGCCCTCAGGAGTAAATTGGACTTCATCCCCCATCCCGTAGTCTGCCAGGAGGCGCGTTTGCAGAGTGGTGGAGAAAGGGGGGCATGGCCTCCGAAGACGTCTTAGCAATCCCACTGTGTGGGACTTACTGGAGGTAACAAGAGGGGTAGTTGGCCCCCAAGGACATCATTGGGGGCCAACTTCCCCTCCTATTACCTCCAGTAAGTCCCACACAGCAGCATTGGTAAGTACTCGTACCAGGCCACGCCCCCTTTGCCCACCACTCTACAAACGCGCTCCCTGGCTCGCTCTTGGATGGAGATTGAAGTCCACTTCGCTGCTGGGGTTCCTTTAGGGGCCAACTAGCCTACCTCTTACCTCCAGTAAGCCCCACGCAGTGGGATTGCTGAGAGGTAGACAAAGGCCACGCCCCCTTTCTCCACCACTCTGCAAACGCGTTGTTAGTTGGGGAATTAATTCCCCTTAAATACTGAGGGTCCCTGGGGGCCAACTAGCCCACCAGATACCTCCAATATGCGCCACAGAGCTGGATTGCAGAGAGGTGGTCCGAGGCCACGCCCCCTTTTTACACCACTCTGCAAACGCGCCTCTTGGCGCACTGCTGCTCGGGGGATGAAGTCCACTTGTGTCTTGAGGTCCTCAGGACACAAGAGGACCTCATCGTACCACCAACAGTGCATCAAGAAGCGTGTTTTTTCAATGAATTTCAAAGGTTTAAACTTTAAACAACACACAGTCACTGGATGACGTCATTTGGGATGTCATCAGTGATGTCACTGACCATGTCATGAATGATGTAATATGTGACGTCATCAGCAGTGCGTCCCTGAAACCTTTGGTTTTTTCAGTGAATTTCTAAGGTTTTTTAAATGCTAATTTCTAACTATAACGTTCCTGAAACCTATGTTTTTTTCAGTGAATTTCAAAGGTTTTTTAAATGCTAATTTCTAACTATAACGTCCCTGAAGCCTATGGTTTTTTCAGTGAATTTCAAAGGTTTTTTAAATGCTAATTTCTAAGTATAATGTCCCAAAAATTATTTTTCTTAGTTTTTTAATTGTTATAAAAATAATGTAATGTTTTCTCTTTTCTTAAATATAAATATACATTTTTTCTTTTTTTTTTTAAAAAGTGGATTCACGTACCCATTGGGTACCAATCTCAGTGGGTGCGCGAATCCAAGAATTTTGACACCATATTGGTTAAGTCGTGTAGGGTGCGCGTTTGGTATGCGACAGGTGCGTGGATCTCGGCCCCGCGTAACATCACGTACGTATTTCCGGGGGTCGCGCCGGGTGCACAAATCCATCTCAAATCTTTAAGTTTTAAAAGTATATGTATATAACTTTAATATGTATGTTATAGCAAGAGATTATTTAATCTAATTATAAATATCATATATTTGTAATTGTAATAAAGATATATTATTGAGAAATATATTTTCCGGAAATCGTGTCGGGTGCGCGCTGGTTGCGCGCCGGGTGCGCGAATCCCATGTGACTTCAAAAGAAACAATTTCATTGGTTAAGAACCTTTAGATTCTAGAACTTGAAGGACCCCACCCATTTTTTAATTCCTTCAAGAGCAACTTAGCAGACACACCTGTTGTCTTCTGCTCCTCTTGTTTGCCTTTTTTGGTGGTTTTTATTCACTGATCAAAAAATGGCAGCTGGTAATCCACCTCAGCAGCTTCCACCTGAAGAGGAAGAAGACCTTGAGGAACCCATCAAGAAAAGGTATGAGAGCATCGTGTGGGCATTTTTCTCCATACCACCTGGGGATAAAAAGGTCAATGCCCGAAAGGTAAACTGTACCATTTGCCAGAATGTCCTCTCATGAGGTTCTGAAAAGAAGTATTTGTGTGGGACGTCTTTGATGTTAAAACATCTGCAGACCATACATCCTCGTCGTCTTGCTAGAGAACAGCTTCGTCGGGAACAAGAAAAGCAGGCAAGTAAAGACAACGCTGCTGGACCGAGCACGTCATCTGCTTCTTCCTCATCTGGCACACCAAACATCATCCCTGAGTTGGCTACAGTTGAGCAGCGTTTCTTAAAATGTAAAAAGATACTATGTTTTGGTGAGCAATCACTGGATGCCATCCTGGTTGCTATTAGGAACCACAAGTGTTAATTTTTTTAATGCAATGAGTTCATAATTGCATAATTTTTTTTAACGTGTTCACTGTAGGTTCAGTATTTTTTTCTTTTTTTTTTTTTTAAAAAACCCCCAAAAAATTCAAAAAAGAGTTCAAAAAACACAAAAAACATAAAACAAAAAAAGAAGAAAAAAAATGTTTCTTTTCAGAACCACCTATTTGGTTTAAAAATAGATATATTTGTAAGTGTTGTATGAATTGTGGTAAGTGGAATATATGGAGAAGTGTATGGGTAGTGCATATGTGATTGCATGAGTGCATGGGTAGTGTCTGGGTGATTGCATAAGTGCATGGGTAGTGCCTGGGTGTTTGGAAGAGTGCATGGACACTGCCTGAGTGATTGAAGGAGTGCATTGGTAGAGCCTGGGTGATTGCATAAGTGCAGGGATAATGTCTGGGTGATTGCAAGTCTGCATTGGTAGTGCCTGGGTGATTGGAGGAGTGCATGGGTACTGCCTGAGTGATTGAAGAAGTGCATGGGTAGTGCCTGCGTGATTGCATGAGTGCAGGGGTAATGTCTGGGTGATTGAAGGAGTGCATGGGAACTGCCTGAGTGATTGAAGGAGTGCATGTGTACTGCCTGAATGATTGAATGAGTGGATGGGTAATGCCTGGGTGATTGCATGAGTGCATGGGTACTGCCTGGGTGATTGGAGGAGTGCATGGGTACTGCCTGAGTAATTGAAACAGTGCATGAGTAGTGCCTGGCTAAATGCATTAGTGCAGGGGTAATGTCTGGGTGATTAGAGGAGTGCATGGGTACTGCCTCAGTGATTGAAGGAGTGCATGGGTAATGCCTGAGTGACTGAAGAAGTGCATGGGTAATGCCTGGGTGATTGCAAGACTGAATGGGTAGTGCCTGGGTGATTGGAGGAGTGCATGGGTACTGCCTGAGTGATTGAAGAAGTGCATGGGGAGTGCCTGTGTGATTGCATGAGTGCAGGGGTACTGCCTGGGTGATTGGAGGAGTGCATGGGTACTGCCTGAGTGATTAAAGGAGTGCATTAATAATGCCTGGATGATTTTGTAAGTGCATGGGTAATGCCTGGGTGATTTGTAAGTGCATGGGTAATGCCTGGGTGATTGCATGAGTGCAGAGGTAATGTCTGAGTGATTGGAGGAGTGCATGGTACTGCCCGAGTGATTTAAGGAGTGCATGGGTGATTTCATTAGTGCAGGAGTAATGCCTGGGTGATTGCATAAGTGCATGGGTAGTGCCTGGGTGATTGTAAGAGTGCATGGACACTGCCTAAGTGATAGAAGAAGTGCATGGGTAGTGCCTGGGTGATTCCATGAGTACAGGAGTAATGTCTGGGTGATTGGAGGAGTGCATGGGTAGTACCTGAGTGATTGAAAGAGTGCATAGGTAATGTCAGGGTGACTCCATAAGTACATGGGTAGTGCCTGGGTGATTGAAGGAGTGCATGGGAACTGCCTGAGTGATTGAACGAGTGCATGTGTAGTGCCTGGGTGATTGCATGAGTGGAGGTGTAATGTCTGGGTAATTGCAGGAGTGCATGGGTACTGCCTGAATGATTGAAGGAGTAGATGGGTAATGCCTGGGTGATTGCATAAGTGCAAGGGTTGTGCCTGGGTGATTGGAGGAGTGCATAGGTACTGCCTGAGTGATTGAAAAAGTGCATGGGTAGTGCCTGGGTAATTGCATAAGTGCAGGAGTAATGTCTGGGTGATTAGAGGAGTGTAAGGGTACTGCCTCAGTGATTGAAGGAGTGCATGGGTAATGCCTGAGTGATTGAAGAAGTGCATGGGTAATGCCTGGGTGATTGCAAGACTGCATGGGTAGTGCCTGGGTGATTGGAGAAGTGCATGGGTACTGCCTGAGTGATTGAAGAAGTGCATGAGTAGTGCCTGCGTGATTGCATGAGTGCAGAGGTAATGTCTGGGTGATTGGAGGAGTGCATGGGTACTGCCTAAGTGATTGAAGGAGTGCATAGGTAATGCCTGGGTGATTCCATAAGTGCATGGGTATTGCCTGGGTAATTGGAAGAGTGCATGGGTACTGTCTGGGTGTTCGCATGAGTGCATGGGTAGTGCCTGGGTGATTCTATGAGTGCAGGAGTAATGTCTGGGTGATTGGAGGAGTGCATGGGTACTGCCTGAGTGATTGAAAAAGTGCATGGGTAATGCCTGGGTGATTTCATGAGTGCAGGGGCAATGTCTGGGTGACTGGAGGAGTGCATGGGTACTGCCTAAGTGATTGAAGGAGTGCATGGGTAATGCCTGGGTGATTGCATGAGTGCAGGAGTAATGTCTGGGTGATTGGAGGAGTACATGGGTACTGCCTGAGTGATTGAAAAAGTGCATGGGTAATGCCTGGGTGATTGCATGAGTGCAGGGGCAATGTCTGGGTGACTGGAGGAGTGCATGGGTACTGCCTAAGTGATTGAAGGAGTGCATGGGTAATGCCTGGGTGATTACATGAGTGCAGGAGTAACGTCTGGGTGATTGGAGGATTGCATGGGTACTGCCTGGGTGATTGCATGAGTGCATGGGTAGTGCCTGGGTGATTCTATGAGTGCAGGAGTAATGTCTGGGTGATTGGAGGAGTACATGGGTACTGCCTGAGTGATTGAAAAAGTGCATGGGTAATGCCTGGGTGATTGCATGAGTGCAGGGGCAATGTCTGGGTGACTGGAGGAGTGCATGGGTACTGCCTAAGTGATTGAAGGAGTGCATGGGTAATGCCTGGGTGATTGCATGAGTGCAGGAGTAATGTCTGGGTGATTGGAGGATTGCATGGGTACTGCCTGAGTGATTGAAGGAGTGCATAGGTAATGCCTAGGTGA
>CAWUFW010029364.1:0-12500 GCA_963921515.1 Calotriton arnoldi | reverse complement strand
ACTGCACTACCCTAAACCCTAAAACACTACCCCAGCACGACCCCCTACACTACCCAAACACCACTGCACTACCCTAAACCCTAAAACACTACCCCCGCATGACCCCCTACTCTACCCAAAGACCACTGCACTACCCTAAACCTTAAAACACTACCCCCCAGCACGACCCCCCACACTACCCAAAGACCACTGCACTACCCTAAACCCTAAAACACGACCCCCAGCACAACCCCCTACACTACCCAAAGACCACTGCACTACCCTAAAACACTACCCCCTACACTACCCAAACACCACTGCACTACCATAAACCCTAAAACATGACCCCTACACTACACAAACACCGCTGCACTACCCTAAACCCTAAAACACTACCCCCAGCACGACCCCCTACACTACCCAAACACCATTGCACTACCCTAAACCCTAAAGCACTACCACCAGCAGTACCCCCTACACTACCCAAACACCACTGCACTACCCTAAACCACTACCCCCAGCACGACCCCCTACACTACCCAAAGACCACTGCACTACCCTAAAACCTAAAACACTACCCCCAGCACTACCCAAACACCACTGCACTACCCTAAACCCTAAAAACACTCCCCCCAGCATGACTCCCTACACTACCCAAACACCACTGAACTACCCTAAACCCTAAATCTACCCCCGCACGAACCCCCTACACTACCCAAACACCACTGCACTACCCTAAATCTACCCCCTGCACGACCCCCTTACACTACCCAAACACTACTGCACTACCCTAAATCTACCCCAGCACGAACCCCCTACACTACCCAAACACCACTGCACTACCCTAAACCCTAAATCTACCCCCGGCACGAACCCCCTACACTACCCAAACACCACTGCACTGCCCTAAACCCTAAATCTACCCCCAGCACGACCCCCTACACTACCCAAACACCACTGCACTACCCTAAACCATTACCCCAGCACGACCCCCTACACTACACAAACACCACTGCACTGCCCTAAACCCTAAAACATTACCCCAGCACGACCCCCTACACTACACAAACACCACTGCACTGCCCTAAACCCTATAAAAACTACCCCAGCACGACCCCCTACACTACACAAACACCACTGCACTACCCTAAACCCTAGAAAAGTAACCACCACCCCATGCCCAATCCCCCTTACCTCTCACTCCTCGTGGTTCCTCTCTCCTCGTGGTTCCTGCTTCATGTCGTCTCAGGGGCGGTGAACGTCGTTGTGAGGAAACTGAACAGCCTCCGTTTCCTTACAACGACGTGAATTGTCTACATTTTTTTAGAACTCATGGTCATTTAGCATACATACCTTTGCAACAAAATTTGTTGTAAAGGCATGCGTGGTAAATGACTATGCGTTCTAAAAAAATGTGTAGTAATGACTTCGCGATGTACAACGCATGCGTGGTAATGCATGCGTTGTAATGGTATCGCGAAGTAAAAAAGTCGTTGTAACGGCTGTTTACCGATCGAAGTTGGCCCCTGTCCTTCAGGGAGTCGTTTATTTGATAAATTAGGAGGAAGGAATGTGTTTTTTTTACCGAAAAGTGCATTCCCTGCTGTTGTATTGTGAAAGTGTCCGCGTGGCCTGGTTTCACTTCCGGTGAGAGAGTGGAAGAGTCTGTTTGGATCTAAAGGGGTTCTGCTGTTGGACGAGGCCGGCGCGACACGTCATCAGAAAACACAGCTAATGGAAAGCGTTGTCCCCGAAGTGTGGAGCAGTGCCATGAGAGGTCAACGAGTGTGCGTCCCACCGCAGTATGACCGTACCTCGTGACCCATGTGCCGCCTCCAGTGTACGGAAGGCAGAAGCGGCATCCATCGCAGGTCCTCTTGAAGACCGTTGTAGCACTAATTCTACATTTTGGAACTAGGGCATTTTAACCTTGTTGTTCCTGCCAGATACAAAGAGAATATCCTGTGTTATTCGGTGCCCTCGTTATCTTTTCTGTGGGTAGTGGTGCTTGTCACTTCGCTGCCCCGCCGGTGCACACGACTGGGTTCCCCACCTCGTGTGCCATCTGCAGGGCCTCTGCCCTCGGATCACTGGTTTAGGTTTCTGGAGTGGCAACAAACAGTTGCTCCCAAAGGACTAGCCTGAACACTTAGGTGAATATCCCCTGTGCCAGCAATCCACGGAAATTCTTTCCTAGCTCTCCCACGTCGACGACGATGTCATAATAGCACGGCTCCGCTCGCGACACCGTATGACGTCATAGGAGCCATAAGAGGACATCGTCGGCGTGCTGACGTCAGTTCCACCCATTTTTTCCGTGCCACCGAGGTAAACAGATGGACCGACACATTTTCACGTATATATATATATATATATATATATATATATATATATATATATATATATATATATTCACTGAAAAAACATAGGTTTCAGGCACGTTATAGTTAGAAATTAGCATTTAAAAAACCATAGAAATTAACTGAAAAAACCATAGGTTTCAGGAACGTTATAGTTAGTTGGACATTTCACTTGTACAAAACCATAGAAATTCTGGCGTTATAGTTAGTTCAGCTAACTATAACTCGCGCCCCCGCAATGCACTGCTGATGACGTCACATATTACATCATTCATGACATGGTCAGTGACATCACTGATGACATCACTGATGACATCATCCAGTGACTGTGTTTCTGTAAAGTTTAATTTTGTTTTATATATATGCCAAGCTGTATTGAGGAATGAGTGGGTGTATAAGTGTCTGTATGGAGGATTTAGTAGGTACGTGACTGACTGTATAAGTGAGTGATTAAATGTGTCTTACTGAATGCATGGGTTAGTGACTAAACTGTGTGAAAGTCTGTATCAGTGTGTCTGTTGTTGTGTAAGCTGCTGCATGGGTTGGTGAGTAGCTGCATGAGTGTCTATATGGGTTATTGATTGCTTGCCTGAGTATTTGTATGGCTGTAGTGGGTGGGTGGGAGGTGTGTGACTGTGCATAGATGTGTGAGTGGTTGATTCACTGGGTGTATGGGTTCAAGAGTGCATGTGGAAACAGCTGTATGGGTGGGTGAGTGTGTGTATGGGTGTGTTGGTGAGTGAATGGATGTCTCAGTGGTACATGTGCAAGTAACTACATATGTAAAAGGCAGTATATGTGAGTGATGGTGTACATAAATAACTATATGTGAGAGTCAGTAATTGTGAGAGTGGCTGCATGGAGGAGTGTGTATTTGTATTAGTGATTCTATAAGAGAGTAATTATGTGTTAGTATCTGTATGAATAAGTGAGGTTGTGTCTGTATAACTGTATAGGTGAGTAAATGGAAGTATGATTGATTCTTTGCATGACTGACTAAGTGTGTGAGTAACTCTGGATATGTGGCAGTGTGTGAGTGTCTGTATACGTGTAGGAGTGCATACGATAGTGTTGTATTGATGAGTGACTGCATGTATGAGTGAATGAGTGGATGTGTGTGTGTAGACCTAGGAATTAGTCAGTGCGTATTTAGTAACTGGTATTGATGGGTCTATTTTTTCGAAAATGGTAGTCTGTATTTTAGAGTGGGTGTATCAAAGGTTATATTCAGGTGTGAGGAGGTGCATCAGATTTTCACGTGGATGATGTCAGTGATGTCATTTGAGATGTCATCAGTGATGTCACTGACCATGTCATGAATGATGTAATATGTGACGTCATCAGCAGTGCATTGCGGGGGTGCGAGTTATAGTTAGCTGAACTAACTATAACGCCGGAACTTCTATGGTTTTGTACAAGTGAAATGTCCAACTAACTACAACGTTCCTGAAACCTATGGTTTTTTCAGTTAAATTCTATGGTTTTTTAAATGCTAATTTCTAACTATAACGTGCCTGAAACCTATGGTTTTTTCAGTGAAATATATATATATATATATATATATACACACACACACACACACACACACACACACACACACACACATATATACACACACACTTTCTTTACATATACTTACCTTGCGTTGTTAAGGCAAAGCTTGGTAAAGGCATTGCATGGTAATGGATGCTTGGTAAAGGCATTACGTTGCAATGCTCGGGTTATAAAGTCTGTTTCCCCTTACCAATATGTAAGGCCCTACCACAGAACACAGCCAAAGTGTAGTAAAAACAATATAGCTGCCATTTTATTTTGGAAAAAAAAAAACATTACCCAATTATATACTGCCATGTACCATGGTGGATCACAAAGCTACCACTATATACCGTTGCCCAAAATATAACTAAGGCCTATCTATATTACTGTATTGCGGTACCCTTGCGTCACACATGATGCTGCATGGACAAGGCAATATTTACTTATATATAATTTATATTTAGTGTTTCATGGTTAGCAAGCTGAAAAGAGTGTATGGAGGTGTGCTACTTATAATTTGAAAGTGATGGATAAATTGTAAATGAAAGTTATAAATATAGAATTTCTAAAGTTTGTGTAGTTTAAGTTTGGTTTGTATACAGCCAAAAATGTTTTCCAAACTAAAATTATGCTTTAACCTTTGTTTTTGTTCTATTGAATGTATAGGGTTCATTTGTGTACTTTATCCAGAGTATTAAAACAGTTGTTTTATATTAATTTTAGCATTTAAATTAGGTTACAAATATGTTTTGGATATGTGTGTGCTAGTTAATTTTTACATTTAAGTTAACATATTTAATGTAATGTATTTTAAAAATACAGTGCAAAGGTCAATCAAGCAAAGCATGGCTTTCAACATCAACGGACCCCTCCTAGTGCAGCACCTTATGATGCAACAACCTGGCGCATAGTGAAAATTTCAATAAAAGAAACTCAATTAACTTTTATAAACAACTTTCGTCTGCTTCATCTAAGTAGAAATGAAATTACAGTTTGAAGATACAGATTGTCCTTTTTTACAGCACTCACAATCGCATAGCAGCAAACTCTGGACCACCGAGAGCTCGCTTTAACAGGTATATTCACTCTTGTGCACCAAAGAATCAACAGATACCAATCCAGGTTACTACATCCACACAAAGTTGAGATTACGTCCCCATCTTGATGTGACTGATAGCACTTCTCAGTACACAATCAACCCTAGCAAACAATTCAACAAAAGAAATAGATCTTGAGATTGTGGACTTCAAAAAGTCCACCAACTTAAACCACAGCTTTATGACAACTGCCTTAACCACGTCAAGCATAGGCGAAATCACACAGCACAAGCCCCCTCTGTTGAGTCTCAGATAGTGCCCTCAGAACTCAAAAGAAACCCATAAACAAAATGATAACCAAGGTCCCTACAAATCCAAGCCACAATATGTAGATTCAAAGTCCTACAAATTCATGACACCCTCTCTTTCAAACTACAAGTCCCAACATTTACTGCTTCGATAGACCTTTTCTCTCAATCACACACATGCAACTCTTCTCCCTATTGATACTCACAAGGACCGCTTCAGGAACCCAAGAACAGCAGCCACATCTTCATACGGTCGGCAGGCAATCAGGGATGAAGATTTAGTCTGGTTCAATTTGAATCTTAGGGCAGGACCACCTGAACCATGAAGATACAGTTCTCAGTCTCCAAAACCAATTTACCTTCACAGGTCAATCGGTACCGAACGTGTACAGTCAGAACCATCACCTCTGCTACCATATTTTGACGTTGCACAAACACAGTTCTGATCCTGTGTACGCCTGATGGCTCTGTGTAAACCCAATTTGGATTTTTGTGTTCCCGGCAGGACCGGTCTCAATTATATTATTCAAAATGGCAATTTTGATGGCCAGATATGTAGAAGCCATTTGGTCTTACAAGAATGACAGAAAGGGAAGTCTTAATCTTAAAGGTTTCATTTTAAAATTTTAGTCATACAGGCTCAATCGATTATAGTAAAATCAATTAGTAAATAAATCAGATTGTAAAACGCAATTAAAGTACAGAATCAAGTCAGAACCCAGAAAAGTTCAAATCATCAAAATACTAAGCATAGCTAGTAAGAGATCGATCCGGCATGGATTCACCTCCTAAGGTAAAATGGAAAGGGTCCAGGTTACAATAAATAAAAACACACCTTTTTATTTGATTTCCGAACAATGGACTTCTCACATTTACGACAGTTGGTTCACATAGTCTACTCTAAACCAATCAAAATTTAAGCAAATATATATTTTTGCAGATAAATACATTCGACAAAGCTCTCAATTATACAACACGGAGCTTCTCACAGACATCACCTGAGCATGGAACAAAAGCGGTTTCGTATGCGATTTTCCCTGGGACAGTTAGGTGGGACCTTGAAATTTTATTCAGAACAGCTTGTGAAAATCGGTCTCCTTGTCTGTAGAACACGTTCACCTTTTATTCTAGCAAAACATGAAAATACAGTGAAAAGTCAAGGAAAAATTGATTCTGAGGCCTACATTCACTAAGTCATCCAGAGTTCGAGTTTTCATTAATGCAAAGCGTTAAAGTTCTGAAAAACAATAATATGTAAACAAGTCCTGGGAAACATGGCAACTATGGAGACATTTATTTTCGTATTTAGTGCTTAAAAGAACGTAAATGTTGCGGAGATAACTAGTCTGATTAGAACGGGGATCCTATGGAATATGGGAGTTACTTTTAAACTGTCCTGTCTTTTATTCACCCGAGCTAATCGCTTATTAGCTTATTGTTGGCTAAAAATACAAGAGTGACTAAATCACTCCCCTGACATGGGCCACTTCGAAATCGGGCTTCAAAATAAACTAAAAAACACAATATTGAACATCGACCTTTGCGCGTTCTATTAATTTTGCTTATGTTTCTAGGACATGATTAAATATATTAAATGCACAGTCGGATGCGAAACGGCCAAAAACAGCAAATATCGAGAAACACAAACTCTCACCAACATTTCTGCGTCTTTCAAAGCAAACGACCACAAACAAAGCGCGCTGCCTACCGGATTTAACAACAGAGATCTGCCGTGCTGCGCCGGAGCTGTGAAAGTAGCTGGGCCAAATATGCTATTTCCGGCCGGGAAGTGGGAACGTGTTGGTTTGGACCACGTAGGATTACGTCTGCCCCTTGAACGTAGCCTTAGTACCTGGAGGTTATCGACAACAGGCAATAAAGTGACTTCCCTTTGCAAGAGACATGTTTACTCACCGGAGCCCACAGGTTTGCTGGGATTAGAACGTGTATGACTTTTTTCTTTTCTTTCTCTTGTTAATCCCCCTTTTTTTTAAAAATTCAGACTAAATGTACCCGAATGCAAGGGACAATTCTAAACTGGATTACCAATGTATGCATGAACCTGGACAACGTGAGAGCTTCTATGACCTTTATTAAATGCGCGATTGCTCTGATATTTGTATTGCTGCTGAGGGAACAGTATATTTGCTAGAGGACCGGTTGTTCGGGTAACCTGGACTGCATGGGCTGTGTAGTGTCCTGCAGGACACGTTCTAGTGTTTTAGCAAACACTTGTATCCCCAGCCACTCCCTTGAGGGCTGGACACACATGCACCCCCCACCCATCCAACACAGGCGTCACGAGTGACGTGACCCTGCCAATAAATGGGTCGGGGTGCACGTGCTCGTGGCCAGTTACCGTACCATACAATCGTATGTGTCCCTTATTGCAATCATGAGGGCCTAGGGCCCTGACACCAGAGGCTGCTGTGGCAGCCCCTGGCCCGGTGCCATGTCATTGCAGTCGTCCATCGTGTTTGTAGCTCTAAAGTGGATTTCTAATGGATAAAGTGAACAGGACTGCAAGTACCAGAATGCAAAGAACACGTGAAATTTGGATGCTCGGGACATGTTTCTTCCACATATTTTTTTCGACTTTAGTTTTCGAATTTAAATATTGCACAATTGTAAACAAATGATCACTAGTTATTTAACTTTTTGTCTAATATATGCGAAATAGGGTTTTATAATTAAGTGCATAGTAGTATTACCACGATAAAAGAAAAAACACGTATAGTTGAAACAAAGGCCTTACATTGAGGTAGCTGTGCATATGCTGATATTAAGTAATGTAGGGCTCGATTTCACAATGGTTGGTGCTGTCTACAACCATCTTGCTAGCATGTAATTGTTTTTGCCCGTCTCGCCCTGCACACGGACTATTCACGCACAAGCAATTTAGTAAACACTGCTTTGAGATGTAATGTCACTTTCCCATGTACAGAATGATGTTTCTTTTCTTTAAAGGTTTATAGTCAGGGCCACTGTAATTATGCGCCAGGAGAGGGTCATATTATGCGACAGGGTTGAGTAAATTATGCAACAAGAAAAGGCAAATTATGTGGCATACTGCACTTTTTGTGATAGTATTACTTCATTATTTAGTCATTTTTAGGTCGAGCTAGACAGCGCATGCTCTGTCTCTTTGAGACCTGCTGTAATCAGTCTATATGCATCAAGTCCATCCCCTTTTTTGCTTTTGCTTTTCATTTGTCTATGTCAGTGTCCTTTAAAAATCCCTGCTTGCTAGTGGTCAGTCCTGCCTCTTTGTCCCTGCTTTGTCTCTTCTGTTCCTCCCATAAAGCAGGGACTTAGTACTGTCTCATTCCACTATGGTTCTTTATCTGTTCAAAGAGGGACTATTTTTTTCTCTTGGTTTCCTGCTCTGTTACTGTTTGTCTGTGTTCAGCTTCAGCACCCTAGGTGCTTACATTTGAATATAGATTTCTTCCTCCCACTGCCTCATAATGCCACAGTTGCATTACTGCCGCCTACTACCCCATTGCTTGTATTATTTGTAGTTTTTTTGTTTTGCAGTTTTGGATGTCGATCGCCAATTGGGCTTCTTTTGGTAGAATGTTTGGTTGGTTTTGAGCTTCCTTTTGAGTGGGATTGGGCTGGTTACTCTTTGGCATGGTTGTTGATTCTTTTCGTGTCCCCATAGGAGAGGCCGTTTCATCTTCCGCGCAGACAAGGTAACTACATCTGAACAACCAATACAAGCGCGCACATGAAAGGCTGATTTAACAACACTGCTCACATGCATCACATGTATTACTCACTTGGCATAATCAGTGATGCACTGGGCATTGCAGTTGGTTTTAGAAACACGTTTTACAGTATGACAAAGGTGGCGAGAAGAATTTCAAGGGAGAGAAAAACAAATGCCAGGCTTAATTACAGGAAAACCACTGCAGAGAGAAAGCCTGGAGACAGCTTCTCATTTATGAATTCAGTGGCACTCACTGCGCCCATCAGCCGAAAGTGTTCTGTCTGCTGACTCGAGTGAATCACTAGGGGAGGGATGTTGTGAAAGAACAGCTGGCTCCTGCATGTCTCTGCAGCATGGAGATAAAGAGCCTGCTTTGAGCAAGAAGTGGTTTACGACACCTCTTGGGCTTCAGCCTCTCCCCCGTCTTTTCCCGGAGCTTCCAGGAGACCCCGGAAAAGGCCAGGCACTCTGTGGTCGTTCCAGTTCCAGTTCATAATCACCTCCTACTTGTGGGCTGCTAGTTTGGTTTGGCCAAGTACGGCCTTAGGTCTGCAAACGGGTTAAGATAAAAACATAATGGGCTTTGGGAAAATATTTACCACTACAAAGAGAACATGTGTGGGTTTAGGAATACAAAAACATAAATGCGCCACCGGCAGGCAGTAGGCTCTACCTAAACAAATGAATTTATCGAGACACCGGGCTGCATTGTAAACGAGGACGCCTGAATTTTAAAATAAGAGTATTAATCTGTGTTTCTAAACTACTGATCCTGACTACTTTTGAAAGGTGCAGATGGTTCTTAAGTATGGTGACATCCGACTTGTCAACTCACACAGTGCTACTGCGAGTTACGTGATTTTGGCTCTCTTCACATCTGGTATTATTTTCACAGTGGCACAAAGTGTGTTGGAAACACCTGCCGAGAGTGACTTTTAAACTCAGGCTTGGAGGCACTGGGCAACTGCGGTCCATCAGGGGTTTTACAATCTCCCAGGGATGTCAGCAAAGCCTCTGTTGTTTGTGTTTGTGCCCTCCATGGTTTGTCAGGTGGTGATGGTTCAAAGCCCCGCACTCCAGACTCCCCCCCCCCTTAAAGACCTTACCTCCCTCCCACACACAGAAAAAATATTTCCAAAATTAGCAGGTCTGTGACAGATTATTACAGCACACTTAAAAGAGTAATCACGTTGGGATTCCGATTGTATGAGGTTTTAGCATTCCCACAATCAACTTGAACATTAGTCAAACAACAACCGTGGGCAAATCCAATAGGTCTGGCATTTGCTCTTTGCTTTGTCAATGCTTGTTTTGTCATCGATTTGGTAAAACATTTGCATTGAGGGAGTTGCCAGGCCTTCGCCTAGAAATAAAATAAAAAAATTGGTGAAAAGACCACGCAGCTAAACAAATTAAAGTGAACTACTTTTTCGTAGCTTCAGCAGAAGCGATGGGCAGAGCAGATCCAACTGCAACTGCCTCAGGATTCATAAAGCAACTTTCCATCCAGGAATCATTACACATGCTGTTCTACATTGTAAGTAAGAAAACCCAACACTTCTTTCGCCCATACACGTTAAAAATACTTTAATTACAAGACGCTTAAAAGAAAGTAACTGAATATATACCAGAGAAGCTTTAATACCGAGAGGAAGGGAAAAGATGAATTAAAATAAATAAATACATAAATGGACGAAACAACACTGAGCTAAAACACTGTTTACCTTCACACGTAATCACAACATCTCAAGAAGCCTCCTCTCTGCAGAGGATTTTATAGGTCTGCCTCGATCTGAAGGAAACTCCTCTGCAGACTTGTCTTTCATGCTGGACACCTCTGACTGAATGAATAGCCTTTCCTTATTCCATCATTTGCCGATATCAAGCAGGACTGCATGCTCTCTCAGTTTTTAGTTGGCAGCTAAATACATCGTGGAGACATTCAGCAAGTTTACCCAGGAATGCATTCTGCCCGTTTCTTACCACTGGCTTTGTGGTTTGTAACTCGCATTTTTCTGGCTTTCAATTTGCTGGCTTTATGTGCTTTAGGCTAAGCAACTCGAGTTAGTCCCTCCCGTGGCACAAACCTTGTTTGCTGTTTTCTTCCACTAACTCACTTTCTGTAGACAGGCCTTTAAATCGTGTTCTTATCTTATCACATTTGCTGTGCATTCAAGGATGGCGATCATATGTCAGGCTGTGTCTTCCATGGAGCTTGGCATTTATGTTTCTTTCTCTGACTTTAAAATGAGAGAGTTATGTGGGGGTCTGCTTGAGGAACAATGTTATTTTTTTTCTAGCACACAACAAAATTTGAATGCCTGTAAATGAACTATGCTGACGATCAAATCAATACATTGGGTGATGACATTTCCACACATTATCGTTTGTGCGATGTATACTTTTATCAGTAAAACTGTATGTGAGTGAAAATGTAATGGTCATTTCAATTGAAGATGTGTTGTCTTTTAATGGAAGTTTTTTACGATACCACGCATACTAAGCATTACCCCACTCCACTCTACTCTGCACCACTCACACCACTACACTCTTCTCTGCACCAGTCCACTTTACGCCACTTCACTCCACACTGCATCACTGCACTCTTCTCTGCACCACTCTACGCCTCTCTACTCCACACCACTCCACTCTATGCCAATAAACTCTATCCCATACTACTCTACTATACACCACTGCACTCTTCGCCGCCGCACTCTACACCACTCCGCACCACTCCACGCTATGCCACTCTACTCTGCAACAGTGCACTCTATACCACTGCACTCTACGCCACTGCACTCTGCTCTGTACCACTCCACTCTACGCCAGTGCACTACATGCCAAAACCCTTTATGCCACTCTAATCTACCACTGCACTCTACTCTGAAACAATCTACTCTATGCTACTGCACTCAGAACCACTCTCCTCTGCTCTGCTCCACTCTATACTACTGCACTCTATGCCAATGCTCTCTCCACCACTTTACTCAAAACCAATGCACTCTATGCCAATCTACTTTCCATCACTGCACTCTATGCCACTCTATTCTACTCTGCGTCACCTCACTCTACGCCACTTTATTCTACTCTGCACCACTGTACTCTATGCCACTCTACTCTGCACCACTGTACTCTATGCCACTCTACTCTTCACCACTACGCTGTACGCCACTGCACTCTACGACAATGCACTCCAAACCACTCTACACCACTACACTGTGAGACGGTATACTCTGCAACACTGCACTCTCTGCCACTATTCTTTATGCCACTGAACTCTACATAGCTCAACTCGACGCCAATCTACTCTAAGCCACTCTAACCTACTCTATACCACTGCACTCTACTCTATACCACTGCAGTCTATTCCACTCTGCATCACTCCATTCTGTGCCATTGCACTCCACGCCACTGCACTCTATGCCAATCTACTCTGCAGCACTGCACTGTATACCACTATACTCTACTCCACTGCACTGCACTCTACAACATTGCACTCTGTCACTTTACTCTGCACCACTCCACGGCACTGCACTCTACACTAAAGCTCTCTACGATGTTGAAGCTA
>CAWUFW010029363.1:0-19245 GCA_963921515.1 Calotriton arnoldi | reverse complement strand
TATTTAGCAATGCCAATAGCTCAAACTTTAATAATGCGAGACCTATTGCATTGCAAATGCTTGTTTATTTTGGAGACAAGATGGAGAAAAGTAACGGAGGTTGCTGCCCTTTTGCATCCCCCCCAAACACTCCTTGTTGATAGTGGCGGTGGCCCTTACCCTTCTTGGGGAACCACGAGGAACCAAATATGCAAAGTGTAACCCTCGCAGGGCATTATGGGGTGCTACCCGGAGAGGTGAACATTTAATTAGCATCACCTGCTGCTTTCTTTCACAGCTTACTGCGGCTTTCGGGGCTTATTTATGAGCCCTTGTGTCACTTTGCGCAGCCGGTGCGTCACTTTTGTGATACACTGGCGGCGTAAAAAATGCACCATGTTGCGCCATATTTAACAAGCATTAAAAATGCAATAGGTCTCGCCTTTCATTAAGTTAAAGCCATTTGCTTTGCTATACAATACCATTAGCAAAGCAAATGGCTTTAACTTAATCAAAGGCGAGACCTATTGCATTTCAATGCTGTTATAGACACTAAGTGAACTTCCCTGATGCATCAGATGGACGATTATTTGTTGAACTCAATCTATTTATCGTTCTTTATTTCCTTAACTGGAAGTTTTTTGATTGCTTGTTGCCAATAAAATTTAAAGTGCATTTTCCAAATACTGCATCCGTCTCTTTTTGAGGTTGTTTAATCTTTATCACAGCTCTTCGTACATGATATATTCTGCTGGAAAGGTAACTCTGCAATTTTGTTTTTTGGGGGAGGGCGTGAAAGGATAGGACCCCCTCCCAAAAAAATGCTGTTTGATTAAATGGAGCAATCCATATACACTGCAGACGTTTTTAGCGGACAGCCCGTAATTGACTCTGAAGTTGTAATCTACATTTAGGGGTCGATTCCGATTCGGGCCGGAAAAAGCACCGACCGACTCGGATCCGGAAAAAATACCGACCGACACGTACCAGTGGCGCCCGACACGCCAAGTACGATGCAAGCCGCGATAAATCCGACCGACACGTCAGGAAACCAAGCCGACCGACCGAGCCGCTCGGAAAATAGCAATCCGGCCGGAAAAACACGCGAATCCAACCGACCGACACGCACCCGGAACAAATCCGACCGAATCGTACCCGCCAACTCCAACCCGCAAAGTACGATGCAAGGCGCGAAAAACACGACCGAGTCGGACGGAGGACAAGCCGTACGACCGACACGCATACAAAACCGAGCCGAAGCAACACAATACACCGCGACCGACGCGTACGCAGCATACAAAACTGCACAAACACAGCGTGAACGAAACGGAAAACACCGTACGAGACCAATGCAGGGTCCGACTCGGTCACAAGAACGTTTCCAACATACACAAACAGCACAAAGGAAAAATCAACCAAAAAAAGGCCAAACAAGCAATTACCAAGCCAATAAATACTGGGGGGGTGGGGACAGAGAACAAAGACACACCCACAACTCCACCTATATAAAGGACACAAATCACTACCATGAGCCTTTGCAAATGCCATTTCACTGCCAGCACCCAAGAGAAAGCAACCACACACCCACAGCTCATCCCTCACACAAGCCACACACCATCAGCACACCAACAAATACCTACCTCACATACACCCAGCAAAACACACACTCACACACCCTCACCTGCACACCAACACACACATCACTCACCATCACCACCCATCACCATGCCCCCCAAGAAGAATCCCAAGTTCCTAGATTGTGAATTGGAAGTCCTGGTAGACGAGATCCTCAGGGTGGAGCCACAGCTGTTTGGCACTCTGGTCCAACAGACCCCCATGTCGCAGAAAACCAAGATGTGGGAGAGGATCATCAACAGGGTGAACGCCCAATCATCATGTCGGCGCACAAAGACGGACATCCAGAACAGGTGGTATGACGTGCGCAGGAGGGTACGGGACCTGCTGAAGATAGACTACATCAACAGCCAACACACCGGCAGTGGCCCTCCTGCCAAGCCAATATACCTCAGGCCCTGGGAGGAGAAGGTGCGGGCCATCCTTCCGCCAGTGAGCGTATATGGACTAGAGAACATCCCAGAGCCTGGTGAGTACACAACAAATGTACACAATAAACTGCCACAAACACACACACATCACTGTCAAGGGGAGAGTCAAACCATGCACACATAGCAATTACACAGCAACTAGAACAGAATCATCCCAAAATGTGTATGTCAGTCAGATAAACACAACACATGCCATCAAAAAAGTCACATCCAACTGTGCCAACACATGTACAAACACAACCACAACTACAGCTAGGCAGTGGCACAAATAGAACTAACACACACATCCACACATGTAGCCACCACAACAACACCAACACACAGTGAAGACCACTCAAAGGAAGGAATTCTGTGTATGCTGGCCAAGTCAGTGTAGCCAATAGCATCATGGGAGTCGCAGTCACACATATTGCCCCCCCCACAACTGTCCCATCAACACCACCCTGAACCATGCTCACATCACAGGGAGTGGAGAAGGACTCACAAGATGGCTGACACTGGCTACTGCTGTGGGGAGCACAAGGCCCTGCTGCCAACTGTGCACCAACAAACAGCAGGACACCACTGACTGACATCCTGAGAGACAACTTACACTCCCTGCAATGCAAGCACGTTCCATGGTGGGATATCTGGCTGGCTGGGTGGGAAGGGGGACTTGCAGCACTGACCATAGTCACCAGCACCTCCCCTCACACCCCCCCCCCAACACAAACTCCACAGTACCCACCTGGTAGAATGCAATGCCCTCCATCCTAACACAAGATCCCACAAAGCACCACCACCCTGGCGTATGTTGTGTGAAGCACAGGGACACTCTTGGGACTCTTAGCCAAACCACTGCCAGGACAACACTCCCAGCCATCCTGTCAGCACAGCCAGCCCACCCCACAGGGAAGCAGAGTCAAAAGGAAGGAAGCATGGGCATGCTGGGAAGGGGGGTGGAGGCAATAGCATGATGGGAGTCGTAGTCACAGACATTGCTCAGCCTCACAACTGGCCCATCAACACCACCCTGAACCATGCTCACATCACAGGGAGTGGAGAAGGACTCACAAGATGGCTGACACTGGCTACTGCTGTGGGGAGCACAAGGCCCTGCTGCCAACTGTGCACCAACAAACAGCAGGACACCACTGACTGACATCCTGAGAGACAACTTACACTCCCTGCAATGCAAGCACGTTCCATGGTGGGATATCTGGCTGGCTGGGTGGGAAGGGGGACTTGCAGCACTGACCATAGTCACCAGCACCTCCCCTCACACCCCCCCCCAACACAAACTCCACAGTACCCACCTGGTAGAATGCAATGCCCTCCATCCTAACACAAGATCCCACAAAGCACCACCACCCTGGCTTATGTTGTGTGAAGCACAGGGACACTCTTGGGACTCTTAGCCAAACAACTGCCAGGACAACACTCCCAGCCATCCTGTCAGCACAGCCAGCCCACCCCACAGGGAAGCAGAGTCAAAAGGAAGGAAGCATGGGCATGCTGGGAAGGGGGTGGAGGCAATAGCATGATGGGAGTCGTAGTCACAGACATTGCTCAGCCTCACAACTGGCCCATCAACACCACCCTGAACCATGCTCACATCACAGGGAGTGGAGAAGGACTCACAAGATGGCTGACACTGGCTACTGCTGTGGGGAGCACAAGGCCCTGCTGCCAACTGTGCACCAACAAACAGCAGGACACCACTGACTGACATCCTGAGAGACAACTTACACTCCCTGCAATGCAAGCACGTTCCATGGTGGGATATCTGGCTGGCTGGGTGGGAAGGGGGACTTGCAGCACTGACTATAGTCACCAGCACCTCCCCTCACACCCCCCCCAACACAAACTCCACAGTACCCACCTGGTAGAATGCAATGCCCTCCATCCTAACACAAGATCCCACAAAGCACCACCACCCTGGCTTATGTTGTGTGAAGCACAGGGACACTCTTGGGACTCTTAGCCAAACAACTGCCAGGACAACACTCCCAGCCATCCTGTCAGCACAGCCAGCCCACCCCACAGGGAAGCAGAGTCAAAAGGAAGGAAGCATGGGCATGCTGGGAAGGGGGTGGAGGCAATAGCATGATGGGAGTCGTAGTCACAGACATTGCTCAGCCTCACAACTGGCCCATCAACACCACCCTGAACCATGCTCACATCACAGGGAGTGGAGAAGGACTCACAAGATGGCTGACACTGGCTACTGCTGTGGGGAGCACAAGGCCCTGCTGCCAACTGTGCACCAACAAACAGCAGGACACCACTGACTGACATCCTGAGAGACAACTTACACTCCCTGCAATGCAAGCACGTTCCATGGTGGGATATCTGGCTGGCTGGGTGGGAAGGGGGACTTGCAGCACTGACCATAGTCACCAGCACCTCCCCTCACACCCCCCCCAACACAAACTCCACAGTACCCACCTGGTAGAATGCAATGCCCTCCATCCTAACACAAGATCCCACAAAGCACCACCACCCTGGCTTATGTTGTGTGAAGCACAGGGACACTCTTGGGACTCTTAGCCAAACAACTGCCAGGACAACACTCCCAGCCATCCTGTCAGCACAGCCAGCCCACCCCACAGGGAAGCAGAGTCAAAAGGAAGGAAGCATGGGCATGCTGGGAAGGGGGTGGAGGCAATAGCATGATGGGAGTCGTAGTCACAGACATTGCTCAGCCTCACAACTGGCCCATCAACACCACCCTGAACCATGCTCACATCACAGGGAGTGGAGAAGGACTCACAAGATGGCTGACACTGGCTACTGCTGTGGGGAGCACAAGGCCCTGCTGCCAACTGTGCACCAACAAACAGCAGGACACCACTGACTGACATCCTGAGAGACAACTTACACTCCCTGCAATGCAAGCACGTTCCATGGTGGGATATCTGGCTGGCTGGGTGGGAAGGGGGACTTGCAGCACTGACTATAGTCACCAGCACCTCCCCTCACACCCCCCCCCAACACAAACTCCACAGTACCCACCTGGTAGAATGCAATGCCCTCCATCCTAACACAAGATCCCACAAAGCACCACCACCCTGGCTTATGTTGTGTGAAGCACAGGGACACTCTTGGGACTCTTAGCCAAACAACTGCCAGGACAACACTCCCAGCCATCCTGTCAGCACAGCCAGCCCACCCCACAGGGAAGCAGAGTCAAAAGGAAGGAAGCATGGGCATGCTGGGAAGGGGGTGGAGGCAATAGCATGATGGGAGTCGTAGTCACAGACATTGCTCAGCCTCACAACTGGCCCATCAACACCACCCTGAACCATGCTCACATCACAGGGAGTGGAGAAGGACTCACAAGATGGCTGACACTGGCTACTGCTGTGGGGAGCACAAGGCCCTGCTGCCAACTGTGCACCAACAAACAGCAGGACACCACTGACTGACATCCTGAGAGACAACTTACACTCCCTGCAATGCAAGCACGTTCCATGGTGGGATATCTGGCTGGCTGGGTGGGAAGGGGGACTTGCAGCACTGACCATAGTCACCAGCACCTCCCCTCACACCCCCCCCAACACAAACTCCACAGTACCCACCTGGTAGAATGCAATGCCCTCCATCCTAACACAAGATCCCACAAAGCACCACCACCCTGGCTTATGTTGTGTGAAGCACAGGGACACTCTTGGGACTCTTAGCCAAACAACTGCCAGGACAACACTCCCAGCCATCCTGTCAGCACAGCCAGCCCACCCCACAGGGAAGCAGAGTCAAAAGGAAGGAAGCATGGGCATGCTGGGAAGGGGGGTGGAGGCAATAGCATGATGGGAGTCGTAGTCACAGACATTGCTCAGCCTCACAACTGGCCCATCAACACCACCCTGAACCATGCTCACATCACAGGGAGTGGAGAAGGACTCACAAGATGGCTGACACTGGCTACTGCTGTGGGGAGCACAAGGCCCTGCTGCCAACTGTGCACCAACAAACAGCAGGACACCACTGACTGACATCCTGAGAGACAACTTACACTCCCTGCAATGCAAGCACGTTCCATGGTGGGATATCTGGCTGGCTGGGTGGGAAGGGGGACTTGCAGCACTGACCATAGTCACCAGCACCTCCCCTCACACCCCCCCCAACACAAACTCCACAGTACCCACCTGGTAGAATGCAATGCCCTCCATCCTAACACAAGATCCCACAAAGCACCACCACCCTGGCTTATGTTGTGTGAAGCACAGGGACACTCTTGGGACTCTTAGCCAAACAACTGCCAGGACAACACTCCCAGCCATCCTGTCAGCACAGCCAGCCCACCCCACAGGGAAGCAGAGTCAAAAGGAAGGAAGCATGGGCATGCTGGGAAGGGGGTGGAGGCAATAGCATGATGGGAGTCGTAGTCACAGACATTGCTCAGCCTCACAACTGGCCCATCAACACCACCCTGAACCATGCTCACATCACAGGGAGTGGAGAAGGACTCACAAGATGGCTGACACTGGCTACTGCTGTGGGGAGCACAAGGCCCTGCTGCCAACTGTGCACCAACAAACAGCAGGACACCACTGACTGACATCCTGAGAGACAACTTACACTCCCTGCAATGCAAGCACGTTCCATGGTGGGATAACTGACTGGGTGGGTGGGTGGGTGGGAAGGAGGTCTGGCTGTCAACCAAACACAATCAATGCAGACCATGTTCACACCCCAGAGAATACATAGAAATGCCCAAATAATGCAGGACAATGTGCCACACCAATATCAACCCCTGACTGTGACGACTTAGGACAATACAATGTACAGGCCCGCACCCCGAGGCACAGTCACAACTGTCAGGTGTGTCAACCACTGATGCCTGCAGAAACATGACATACATTGTTTGTGTCTCCCAAAAACAGGTGATGATAGGGACACAGCAGCAGACGCTGAGGAGTCCCAGTCCCAGGCTCAAGAGGATGCCGAGCTCACTGGCGTCGTACAGCCTCTGTCCTCCTCGGACGATGAACAACCTGGCACATCCGGTGCAAGTCAACATGCTGCACCAGCAGGACCACCAGCTGCAGCACCAGCAGGTCCACCAGCTGCACCCCTGCACCCACCCCTCCAACGACTGTCACCACGAATACCATCCCTGCCGACATGGACAGAATAAGGAACAACACCAGCGCAGTGACCCTGGACCAACCTGGGGCCATGGACACCACCACCACCACCAACCCCCAAGGTGGACCAGGGTTATCTGTGCGTGCAACTGCACACACTGCACATGTCAGCAGGGGTGGTGGGAGGGGTGGGAGACAGAGGTCGCTGCTTGCAGACGTTGCTGGTGTGCATGAAGACCCACAACTGGTACGCATAGCTGATGCGTACCAGTCCAGCACCGGAGAGCTCAGCCAGGTAGTGGGGCTCCTCAGAGACATCAAACAGCAGCAGGCTGCCCATCATGCCCGCTTGGACTCCCACATGTCCCAAGTGGAGTCACACATGTCACGTGTGGACTCCCACATGTCACGTGTGGACTCCCACATGACCCGCGTGGAGTCCAAGTGGGATGTACTACATGAGATGACGGCGGTGCACAGGGACATTTTACAATGCCTCCGCCAGATGAACAGCAACCAGTCCACACCTCCCTGTGTGCCAACAACATCTGGTACCGAACAAACTGCAACTGCCACAGGGAGGGAGGAGGACTCTGGCGGAGAGTCCCCTGCACCGCAGCAGCCTGCACTTGAGGGCCCCCCCCAAGAAGAGGGGTCGTCCGAGGAGGGGAAAGTGAGAGGCTGATGGCCAAGCGCAACTCCCAGGAAGCCTGAACCTGTTCTGGATTTTCGCCTTTGTGCACAGACTGTTCACCCTGTTGATGGCAACACTACTCCCACACATTGCATGGGGAGTATAAGTTGGAACAATGTGTCAGACAACAGTGGCCCCGATACTGGGGATCCTGTCTACCTGGACTTTCTATTCATCTAGGAACTTGGGATTGCAAGATTCATGTACAGCACAATCCATCCTATGCACTATTATCACAATAAACACACTAATACACCATACTTGCCTCTGTCGTGATTCCAACGTGGGTGCTGTTATGGGGATGATGAACTGCAAAATTACACAGTGTATGCGAACTGCAACAGCAAGGACAACACAGGCATGTGAGTACAGGCAACGTGACACATATGAGGGAGACACACCACCAGGGCTACACAACACATACACACCTAGGCCATCTGACTCATTGCCTACACTGATGTTGCCAGGGAAGACGGTGCAATGCACAGACACCACACCCATTCCCAGTTGTAGTCAAGTAGCCCACAGGTGCAGTAAGCAAATGGCAGTCAAATGTGTGACCACAGACAACGCACATCACTAAGTGAAGCACAGGTTTATTACACAGTAGCAACATGCCGTAACCACTACAGATGCAAGGTAACCCCACCTGGTAGCGGGCACACAGTCAACAACTGTAGACAGAAGGAAGTCCATGGGTGTGGCGCACATCACCTGTAGGGACACAACAGCTACCAGCCTGGATGTGCAATCACGTCGTCGGTGGACACAGTTGACCAAACGAATCTGAAAGTACCCTGTGAAGGACAGAAATGACACACAGTCAAAAGCAATGCAGTACAGGACAGAACAGCAAAACTCATGCACAATACATGTTACAAGATACCCACCCAGAACCAAGTTAGCATGTCAACACTGTTGGGGAGTACAGCCCACCTGTCACCACACATCGCAACACACATCCTGTCAAGTAGCCCATGGACACACTCCAACAGCACCAGAGCACCACCCACACATCATGCCAACTCACATCATTCACATGACACCTCAGGATACTCACATTCAGCTAAAGAAGTTGGTGATGAGCTGTGTGCGGACATCACCATCACCATCATCATCATCATCGTCACTGGCATCGTGGTCCAGGCCAGGATCCTCCACAGGTGGCGGATGTTGGTCATCGTCATCCTGGATGAGAGGCAACTCCTTCCGCACTGCCAGGTTGTGGAGCATGCAGCAGACGATGATAATCTTGCACACTTTCGCAGGGGCATATGGGAGGGACCCTCCGGTCTTGTCCAGGCAGCGGAAGCGGCTCTTCAGGAGACCAAAGGTCCGCTCAATCACTCTCCTGGTCCGACCATGTGCCTCATTGTAGCGCATCTGGGCAGGTGTCACAGGGTTCCTGAGGGGTGTCAGCAACCACGGCATGTTGGGGTATCCCGAGTCACCTACGGACAGACAAGTGCACATCAGCTGACTTGGAAAAGTGGGCGGAATACTACAGATCAGATCACACACAATGGCACAAAGTCAGTACACACCGACAAGCCAGGCACGCTGGTTCTGCATCTGTGCCATCAACCTGGGGATGCGACTACTCCTCATCACAAAGGCATCGTGTGCTGAACCAGGGAAACGGGCACACACGTGTGTGATGGTCATGTCTGCAAGACACACCACCAGTGCATTGACCGAGTGGTAGTGCTTGCGGTTCCTGTAGGCCTGCTCCTGGGCCTGTGGTGGTACCAAAGCCACATGTGTCCCATCAATGGAGCCAATTACATGCGGCATCCTCCCCAGGGCATAAAAGTCACTCTTCACGTCAGTGAGTCGTCGCAGTCTAGGGAAATAGATGTACCGGTTCAGGAAGAGCAACATTGCCGCCAAAACATCGCGGAGCACACGGCTGAACATGGTCTGTGACATCCCACCAGCAGACGCCACAGTATGTTGGAAGGTACCGGTGGCAAAGAAGTGTAGGGCTGCCATCACCTTCACCTTGGGGGTCAGCGCTGTAGGATACGGCCGGCCAGGCTGCAAATGTGGGGACAACTGCACTGCAAAATCCTCAATCAGCTGCCTGGTGAAGCGGTACCGTCGGATGCTGTCCCGTTCCACCATCGTTGCCAGGTCTGGGAATGGCCGATGGACAGCAGGAGCCCTGCAGTGCAGAGGAGAAGTAAGCAAGATCGTCAGTCACCCCACATATGCGGCATTGAACACACTCAAGATCCCAACATACATCATCATGAGGCACAACTACATGAAGTGTGCAGTACCGGAACGACATTTATGGTACATACATGGCCAACATCTGTCAACACGGTCCTACAGGTGGCATCAATTTGTCCCTGTTTGGCCCATTGGATATCATGATGCTGTGTCACAGTCACCCCCCAGTGACATGTGAGGACAGATGTGCCCCAGGCACCACAGCTCAACGACAGGCACATTCCCAGGGACCCTGTAATGCCACATGGACACTGGCATCACCTGGAGTATCATGTGTACACCACAACAAAACAAACATGACCCCCACAGGTAGTGGCCACACTTGCCATGGCAGGAGAGCCATGGACGTCTGTGACACACACGCACAACATCAGAGTCCATGCACACACAACGTGGATGTGGAGACTGTCTCCCATTGTGCACATGAAATCAGAGACATTGTAAACACTACATGCACAAAGACTGTGGAGGGCCATCACTATTGTGCCACTGGGACACCCTGGCTCAAACATACCGTCCCACATGGGACTCACGGGGTATGTGACATGACATACACAAACACCACTGTGAAATGTGACCATGGCACATGCACAGATATGAACAGTTGCACATCACAGTGGTCACGTACACGTAACACCCATGATCCTGTCCCCATGAACACGTGCACAGCCTGGGGGTGGCTGCCCACAGGTGACACCCACAGGACAACATGTACACCAACATACACACAATAGGAAATGCAGCCTTACATGCCTTATGATAAGGTTTGGACAGGCTGTCGTGATGTAGGTGTGCCCCTCACTCCCTGGGAGCTATCTGTGGCTGGCATATGTCCATCTGAGACAGGCATGCTGACATATGCCAGTCACATGTACAGTGATGCGTTGTACTGCAATGGACCGATCGGTGCCTCCGGCCGGCCCATTGCATTCAATGTGTGCGGGTACGCGTTGTACCCCTGTGCGCGTTGTACAGCAATGGACCGATCGGTGCCTCCGGCCGGCCCATTGCATTCAATGTGTGCGGGTACGCGTTGTACCCCTGTGCGCGTTGAACAGCAATGGACCGATCGGTGCCTCCGGCCGGCCCATTGCATTCAATGTGTGCGGGTACGCGTTGTACCCCTGTGCGCGTTGTACTGCAATGGACCGATCGGTGCCTCCGGCCGGCCCATTGCATTCAATGTGTGCGGGTACGCGTTGTACCCCTGTGCGCGTTGAACAGCAATGGACCGATCGGTGCCTCCGGCCGGCCCATTGCATTCAATGTGTGCGGGTACGCGTTGTACCCCTGTGCGCGTTGTACTGCAATGGACCGATCGGTGCCTCCGGCCGGCCCATTGCATTCAATGTGTGCGGGTACGCGTTGTACCCCTGTGCGCGTTGAACAGCAATGGACCGATCGGTGCCTCCGGCCGGCCCATTGCATTCAATGTGTGCGGGTACGCGTTGTACCCTGTGCGCGTTGTACTGCAATGGACCGATCGGTGCCTCCGGCCGGCCCATTGCATTCAATGTGTGCGGGTACGCGTTGTACCCCTGTGCGCGTTGAACAGCAATGGACCGATCGGTGCCTCCGGCCGGCCCATTGCATTCAATGTGTGCGGGTACGCGTTGTACCCCTGTGCGCGTTGAACAGCAATGGACCGATCGGTGCCTCCGGCCGGCCCATTGCATTCAATGTGTGCGGGTACGCGTTGTACCCCTGTGCGCGTTGTACTGCAATGGACCGATCGGTGCCTCCGGCCGGCCCATTGCATTCAATGTGTGCGGGTACGCGTTGTACCCCTGTGCGCGTTGAACAGCAATGGACCGATCGGTGCCTCCGGCCGGCCCATTGCATTCAATGTGTGCGGGTACGCGTTGTACCCCTGTGCGCGTTGAACAGCAATGGACCGATCGGTGCGCACCCATTGACAATGGGCTTGCCTGGCAACGGACGCGTTTTCGAATATTCGAACGAGTCGGTTGCTGGAAAATCAGTTGGTCACCCACAACAATGTTGCAAAATCATGTATGTCATGAAGTTGAAGATTTGAAGGATGCTGTGGGCGTGTTTTGGTGCTGCTATTCCATGGATTGGCCAGATTCAGAAGATGCAAACGACTTGGACCTATCACTTTGGACACAAGGGACAGTATCTGCCTCTCCAGCACATATATATTGCTGCATGTTCCCCTGAGAGCCCACTTGCCTGCACTACATGCTCCAGGACGACATCTGCCACTGCACTGCTGCTGTCTCTGCCCCTCTGGACCCTGCAATGGCACGTACTGTGGAGAGAGCCCCAGCCTTCAGCCTTGAAGAGAACCAGGCCCTGCTGGACAGCCTACTTCCACAGTACAGCAAGCTGTATGGGACACCAGGGGAGCAGGTGAGTGTTCTGTGCACTGCCTTTCTGAATGTGCATTTTGTCTGACTAGCAAGGCTGAGAGTCAGCACACCACTGGCTAGCAGGCTCACTGAGTAGTTGTCACCCCCCATAGTGTGTAGTGACTTGCACTGGACAGGTATGGTGCAGTGACAGTGCTTCTGAACAGGGTTTTACTCCCCATGCTATGATACCATGTAGTGACTTCTGGAAAACTGTCCATGGGCAGCCGTGCACTGCCTGGGTACACCATGTGCCCCTGTGATTGCGACATGTATATGCAACTGTGTCATGCACGGATATGTTGCATGTGTAGTAATGTCCTTATCACTTTGTCATCCTGACAGGCTTCTGCCCATCGGAAGCATGAGATCTGGAAGGACATCGTCCGGGCTGTCCGGTCCGTGGGGGTCTACAAGCGCCGGATCCGCAACTGCCAAAAGAGGTGGCAGGACCTTCGGGGCTGGACCCGGAGGATTGCACGGGTCCAGCTGAAGCTGTCGCCTCCTCGCAGGAGGGGCGGAACACGGACCCTGACCCCCACATGCTCAGGATCCTGGCGGTGGTCTTTCCAGACCTGGATGGGCAGCTGAAGGCCAGAGAGCAGCAAGGAGGGGGTGAGTCAAAGACTGCACTGTGTACTCTGTCTAACATGTTATGTGCCCTCCTCGGGCCAGGTTGAACTGCCACAGTACAGCAGTCATGTTGTCCAGGAGCCATGTCCCTCTATTGTGCACTGCCCACTCCTCATCTGATACCCAGGTGTGGCCCTTACATGCAGGGAATTCTGTCACTTAGGACTGTGTCCTTGCAGTTTGCTTGACTCAAGGTGGGAGACAGCATCTGTTTCCCTGACTCTGTGGTGGGCATCATGGGTGGGTCCATTGCTTACACAATGCCTGTATTCTGACATGTATTCAGCGTGTTACTTTGATCTGTGGTCCAATTGCTGAGCTGATCCACCACATGTGGCTGGGGTACCTGGCACACACCCATGCTGCGGGTGGGAACAATGTTTGGGCCCCAGGAGTATGTATATGACGTGTGTCACACATACTTAGCCAGCTGCCTACAGTCCAGGGCTCATCCCTCATTCATGTGGGGCTGGACAGTCATGCCTACTCCAGGCCATACAATACACTCTGTACTCCCACTCCCGTGTATCAGAGGACACATTGTGCACAGTGATTTGCCCCTCAGGTGTCTGCCTCTGTGTCAGTGTGCTGTGGATTAGTCGCCAGGACTGCTGTGGAGTTTCTTGGTAGGGGCTCAGCATGCCACTGGAGATGTGACCATAGGAGACGATACTTGTGTGACACATAGGTGTCTGATCAGCTGCCCATGCAGACTGGGGCATGTAAATGTGAAGTTCAGGCAGCTGTTCCCCATGCACAGCAGAGTGTGAGGGGCTCAGGTTCAGAGGGTAGTGTCACAGGTCTCCCATATGTCCAATAGGTATGACCTGGACAGATGAGGGTTAAGAGGATGTGTTGTGGGGGGATGTACATGTGCACTTGTGCAGCTCCAGGACTTGCATTCCCCATGACCTACTATTGTGACACAGTGCAGAGTGTTGTTGTCTGGCTGCAAAGTCATACATCACTGAGACAGTGATGTATGACTTTGCAGTCATGCCTCCGCCATGGCATGTGTCTACTGATTGGTGATCCTGCAGGGGAGTGACATGTGCTACATGCACACCATAGTGGCGCTGGCTATCAGGACATGGGTGCATCATGGTGTCTGTCGCTGGTATGCATCACATGCATTTCCTATTTGACTCTGGGCATCCCTTACATCCGTAAACCTGTACTGACTCAGTGGCAAGAGCTGTGATGTGTCCACACCGTGTTCTCTGCACTGTCCAACTACTGTGTACTTGGTGCATGTGTCAACACTGGGGTGTTGCAATCCAACAGACACCAGACAGATGGGTGCAAGGCCATGTGGGATGTGAGTGCCATGCTTGGCATCAGACTGACAATTGACTTCTCCTGTTCAATTAGTGCACTTTTAGCAATGTACAACTAATGATGCCAGGGCTTGCTCTGTGATGTGCTGTGCTCACAGTGGTGTGTGCGTTATGTGCAGGTGACTGATGTCTGTCTGTTTCCCCATTGTTTGCAGATACATCCACGGCCACGGAAGGGGACAGCTCCACGGACCAGGAGGAGCCGGAGAGCCAGACTGGGTCAGCAGCCGAGGAGTGGTCGGAGGGACCCAGTGGCACGGAGGGCGAGGGGAGCCACACCGAGGAGTCCTCAGCAGCATCCACCTCAGCTGAGGACCAGAGCAACTCGGAGGATGACTCCCTTGTGGAGGCGGGTGTCAGCAGCCACCACACCCCAGCTAGTGTTGCTGTCCCCGCCACCACCAGCACCACCACCGCCCTCCCATCGGCTCCCATTCCCCAGGTCCGTGGAGGCTCCCATGTCCGGGAGCGTGTCTCCTTTGGGCCAGGCACCGCACCCCCTGCCCCTGTGTCCCCTGCTGCCCTGAGTGAGGAGTCTGTGTACCTCCTTCGCCAGCTCCATGTAGGGCAGACAGCCATGCTGAGTGTCCTCCATGCGCACACCGCGCTGTTGACTCAGCTGGTGTCGTTCATGGAGGGCATCTCATCGGGCATGTCTGACCTACAGAGGGGCAATAGGTCCATGGACTCCTCCCTGACGGCAGCAGTGTCCCTCCTCAAACGGTCCCTCACCCCTCCTGCCTCTGCTCCATCCACACTCCCCAGCACCTTACCCATCCCAGGCACACACACACTGGCACACACCAGCACACACACATCCAGCACACTGACACACACGCCAATGACAAAACGCACACGCAAGCACATTCAGGGGACTGAAGCCAGACTCACAGGGGATGGGGCCCTGGAACACACACACGCATCCACATGCACTGCGCAGTCCTCAGTTCCCTCTCCCTCCAAAGCACCCTCCCTTGCCTCACCTGCAACCCCAAAGTCACAGCAGCTCTTCCTCTGTGACCTCGGCCTCTTCCCCACCGATGAAGCTGCTCCAGCATCCCGGGGGAAGAGGAAGCCCACCCACACGGAGCAGAGTGCCCCTCGCCCCCGGACACCCTCCCCCAGGCGCAGACGGACTGAGGCCCCCACCCGCAAGTCCCCCGGAGTGCTAAGAGCAAGACCCCGCCACCGCCCTGCAGCTCAGGCACAAGGTCTCCGTCCTCCATCCCTCAGGCCCCCACTGCACAGGTGCCCCCACCACACCCTGCCCCAGGTTCCCCCACCCACAGATATACCATCCCCAAGATGCTCCGGCCTTCTCCCCCTGCCACTTGCTCTCCCAGCACCACACCCCCGCTGCGCTTGTCTGTGCCACTGATGTGGTGAGGGTGTCCCCCCTCTGTCCAACCCACCTTGCCTGTTCCCCATTCTCCTCCCCTGGAGGTAGGCACTGCAGTGGAGTCCACTACCGCCCTGTCTGACTTGGGCACTGCAGTGGCGGACCTGTCCACCCCATCTGCAGGGTCCACTGCAGTTGTGCCGGCACCCACGACATCTGTGTCATGCCCCCAGTTGTGCCGGCACACACCATGTCAGACACCTCCACTGCAGTTGTCAGTGGCTCTCCAGCACCCACCACCCCTTCCCTGACTCCCCCTGGTGAGCCCTGATCCTGTCCCTGCGGTGCCTGGCCTGCCCCCCGGTTGCCCCTCCTAGTGGATTGTCCCTGGTATTGTGCAGGCATGCGTAGGGTGACATCTGCCAGTGTCACCCTGTTTGAACTTTGACAATGGACTGGCCATTGGCCTTTGCTCTTTTTCAGGACTTCGTTTGGCCTCAACACATATGCTGAATAAAGCAACTTTCTTTTCTCTAGTGCTCATGCTTCAGATGTACATGTTGTTGGTGCAGCTAACCATGCCCTTGCTGCAGTGATGGTGATATCTGGTCTCATGATTATGAAGTGTTACTGTGCAGGAACCCATGTGGTCCAGGGGGAATGTGTCCTATCATGTGGTGTATCCATGTCATCAATAGCAGCATCTGAGGGTGTCATGTGTTCAGTATTTGGCAATGGGTTTCCTACTTACATTGGCAATTTCATATCTGTGGCTTCCACCCCTGCACATCTGTTGTGCCTGCCATCGTTGCATTTGTCTACTTCCCTGACCGTGTTGCCATCTCCAGTGGACATGCAGGTTTGGGCATCAATGGGGAGGGACTCATCCGTGTAGTCAGTGCAACATTGCTATACAAGTGTGTTGGATCTGTGCTGATGATTCCGTTGGCACATCCATGACCAGGCTGATGTGATGGGAGCCCTCATTTGGTGCTAATTGTTGATTGTGTGACCAAGTGCTCAGCTGACATGATGGGGCCCTACTGAGGCAACATATGGCACAGCTTTCCTCACACAGGAGTGGAGTCCCCTCATGGCAGTGTGTACACGTGTGACATTGCCTGCGCCCAAGGTGTGTGTTGTATGTGCATGTCTGTGTGTTCACTTCCATTCATCTGCGCATGCTGTGATCCCTAGTGTTGTACCTGTTTGTGATGCTTGCTGACTTGAGCTATGTTCCCCCAAAGTCTTCTCCCTGTGTTCTCTGTGATGTGGGTGCATGGCACATTACTGGTCATCAGGGTGTCACCCATAGGTGTGTTTGCTGTCAGGGCAGAGTTTGTGTGCTGACGCAGATGGGTCACAGTCAGGTTTCCCTTTGGCACTTGTTGTTTGCCCCTGTCATGTGATTTCCAGTTTGTGTTATCTTTCAGTGATTGTGACACGTTGTGTGTGTGACTGCTGGCACTCCTTAGGGTCCGGGCTGCAATGTTGGTTGTTGTCTATGTGTGTTCTTTGTGGGTGACCTTGGCTTCTTCATTGGTGTGTGACTGTGGCTGGGATCCCATTGGTCGGTGTGGTATTGCCGTCATGTCCATGTACAGCGTAGTGTGCAGTGTGTCAGACATTCAGGAGTCTTGTTGAGTGTCCATGTGTGATGTGTTTCTACACCTTGGTTCCCACCCACCACCCTGGAATAGTAATGGGTGCATGTGCAATGTCACCAGTGCATGTGTACTTCACTGCTGCACATTGTTGGAGGTCGAGGGGTGTGGTCTTGAGTGTGTGCAGATGAGAGTTGTTGCCCGGCTAGTCCCCTGCCTCCATGTTGGCCTTGGCTTACTGGCCATGCTGATTGATTTGTGCTTGTGTAGGTGTGATGGTAGTTAGTTGCTCAGGACACCTGACTGTGGTTCACAGTGTGAACGACATTTAGCTTTGTCATCACAGTGGTATTTTTCTTCAGCCCAGGGTCACCACATTGTGGGGGCCCTGGGGGTGGTGCTGTGGTGTGTCTGTGACTTGCTGTGTCAGTTGTTGTTCCTACGTGCCTGTGTGACATGTGTGTTTTGTGCTCCCTCTCACCTGTCAATGCCTGCTTGCCCACATAGGGGATTTGGATCCATGAGTTACCTTAGTGTGGCAGTGTATGCACATCTGTATGATTGGTATTCAGCTCTCCTCATGTGTTGTGTTGTTGCCTGGGGACAATGGCACCCCCACCCCTCACCTGCTGTGTATGATGACAGTGTTGGTCTGCCTGTTTGTGTTTGTGCATCTGCACCACTGCATTGGCATATCTTGGGTGTGCCATTGGCTGTATGTTGTTTGGTGTGTTTCCCCTGCTGTCCCTGGGACTCCTAGGTCATCGGTCAGCACAGTGATCATGGTTTGTGTGTCCCATTGCTGCCATGGTATGGTATCTGTTCACCTCACATCTGCTGTCTCCACAGGGTATCTGCATTTGTGTGCCCATTGGTGCAAATATGTGGTTCTGCATTCTGATGGTCACTTCTGTCATTGTGTCATTGATGACTGTTGACGGTCTCAGCCCCCATGGGTGTTGTTTGTCTGCACATGGCCAAAGGAATGTTTCATTTGCACTGCAGTATTTGGCTCCCCCAATTTATGTTGCAATGGGACACATACACTACTTTGCCACAGATGAGTTTTTGGTTCTGTGACCAGGAATGATCCATGCAGTTTGGCAGTTGCAGCTCTTTCTTTGTCAACAATTACCTTTTGGTCACTGTGATGATGAGGGTGTAGACCCCATTGCCACAATGGTCAAAATGTGCTTCAGCTATGGACCCCACACTTGCCTTTTGGTCACTGTGATGATGGGGGTTTAGACCCCATTGCCACAATGGTCAAACTGTGCTTCAGCTATGGACCCCACACTTACCTTTTGGTCACTGTGATGATGGGGGTTTAGACCCCATTGCCACAATGGTCAAAATGTGCTTCAGCTATGGACCCCACACTTGCCTTTTGGTCACTGTGATGATGGGGGTTTAGACCCCATTGCCACAATGGTCAAACTGTGCTTCAGCTATGGACCCCACACTTGCCTTTTTGGTCACTGTGATGATGGGGGTTTAGACCCCATTGCCACAATGGTCAAAATGTGCTTCAGCTATGGACCCCACACTTGCCTTTTGGTCACTGTGATGATGGGGGTTTAGACCCCATTGCCACAATGGTCAAACTGTGCTTCAGCTATGGACCCCACACTTACCTTTTTGGTCACTGTGATGATGGGGGTTTAGACCCCATTGCCACAATGGTCAAAATGTGCTTCAGCTATGGACCCCACACTTGCCTTTTGGTCACTGTGATGATGGGGTTTAGACCCCATTGCCACAATGGTCAAACTGTGCTTCAGCTATGGACCCCACACTTACCTTTTGGTCACTGTGATGATGGGGGTTTAGACCCCATTGCCACAATGGTCAAAATGTGCTTCAGCTATGGACCCACACTTGCCTTTTGGTCACTGTGATGATGGGGGTTTAGACCCC
>CAWUFW010029362.1:0-19245 GCA_963921515.1 Calotriton arnoldi | reverse complement strand
AAAACACCGTACGAGACCAATGCAGGGTCCGACTCGGTCACAAGAACGTTTCCAACATACACAAACAGCACAAAGGAAAAATCAACCAAAAAAAGGCCAAACAAGCAATTACCAAGCCAATAAACACTGGGGGGGGTGGGGACAGAGAACAAAGACACACCCACAACTCCACCTATATAAAGGACACAAATCACTACCATGAGCCTTTGCAAATGCCATTTCACTGCCAGCACCCAAGAGAAAGCAACCACACACCCACAGCTCATCCCTCACACAAGCCACACACCATCAGCACACCAACAAATACCTACCTCACATACACCCAGCAAAACACACACTCACACACCCTCACCTGCACACCAACACACACATCACTCACCATCACCACCCATCACCATGCCCCCCAAGAAGAATCCCAAGTTCCTAGATTGTGAATTGGAAGTCCTGGTAGACGAGATCCTCAGGGTGGAGCCACAGCTGTTTGGCACTCTGGTCCAACAGACCCCCATGTCGCAGAAAACCAAGATGTGGGAGAGGATCATCAACAGGGTGAACGCCCAATCATCATGTCGGCGCACAAAGACGGACATCCAGAACAGGTGGTATGACGTGCGCAGGAGGGTACGGGACCTGCTGAAGATAGACTACAGCAACAGCCAACAGACCGGCAGTGGCCCTCCTGCCAAGCCAATATACCTCAGGCCCTGGGAGGAGAAGGTGCGGGCCATCCTTCCGCCAGTGAGCGTATATGGACTAGAGAACATCCCAGAGCCTGGTGAGTACACAACAAATGTACACAATAAACTGCCACAAAACACACACATCACTGTCAAGGGGAGAGTCAAACCATGCACACATAGCAATTACACAGCAACTAGAACAGAATCATCCCAAAATGTGTATGTCAGTCAGATAAACACAACACATGCCATCAAAAAAGTCACATCCAACTGTGCCAACACATGTACAAACACAACCACAACTACAGCTAGGCAGTGGCACAAATAGAACTAACACACACATCCACACATGTAGCCACCACAACAACACCAACACACAGTGAAGACCACTCAAAGGAAGGAATTCTGTGTATGCTGGCCAAGTCAGTGTAGCCAATAGCATCATGGGAGTCGCAGTCACACATATTGCCCCCCCACAACTGTCCCATCAACACCACCCTGAACCATGCTCACATCACAGGGAGTGGAGAAGGACTCACAAGATGGCTGACACTGGCTACTGCTGTGGGGAGCACAAGGCCCTGCTGCCAACTGTGCACCAACAAACAGCAGGACACCACTGACTGACATCCTGAGAGACAACTTCCACTCCCTGCAATGCAAGCACGTTCCATGGTGGGATATCTGGCTGGCTGGGTGGGAAGGGGGACTTGCAGCACTGACTATAGTCACCAGCACCTCCCCTCACACCCCCCCAACACAAACTCCACAGTACCCACCTGGTAGAATGCAATGCCCTCCATCCTAACACAAGATCCCACAAAGCACCACCACCCTGGGTTATGTTGTGTGAAGCACAGGGACACTCTTGGGACTCTTAGCCAAACAACTGCCAGGACAACACTCCCAGCCATCCTGTCAGCACAGCCAGCCCACCCCACAGGGAAGCAGAGTCAAAAGGAAGGAAGCATGGGCATGCTGGGAAGGGGGTGGAGGCAATAGCATGATGGGAGTCGTAGTCACAGACATAGCTCACCCCCACAACTGTCCCATCAACACCACCCTGAACCATGCTCACATCACAGGGAGTGGAGAAGGACTCACAAGATGGCTGACACTGGCTACTGCTGTGGGGAGCACAAGGCCCTGCTGCCAACTGTGCACCAACAAACAGCAGGACACCACTGACTGACATCCTGAGAGACAACTTACACTCCCTGCAATGCAAGCACGTTCCATGGTGGGCTATCTGGCTGGCTGGGTGGGAAGGGGGACTTGCAGCACTGACTATAGTCACCAGCACCTCCCCTCACACCCCCCCAACACAAACTCCACAGTACCCACCTGGTAGAATGCAATGCCCTCCATCCTAACACAAGATCCCACAAAGCACCACCACCCTGGGTTATGTTGTGTGAAGCACAGGGACACTCTTGGGACTCCTAGCCAAACAACTGCCAGGACAACACTCCCAGCCATCCTGTCAGCACAGCCAGCCCACCCCACAGGGAAGCAGAGTCAAAAGGAAGGAAGCATGGGCATGCTGGGAAGGGGGGTGGAGGCAATAGCATGATGGGAGACGTAGTCACAGACATAGCTCACCCCCACAACTGTCCCATCAACACCACCCTGAACCATGCTCACATCACAGGGAGTGGAGAAGGACTCACAAGATGGCTGACACTGGCTACTGCTGTGGGGAGCACAAGGCCCTGCTGCCAACTGTGCACCAACAAACAGCAGGACACCACTGACTGACATCCTGAGAGACAACTTACACTCCCTGCAATGCAAGCACGTTCCATGGTGGGATAACTGACTGGGTGGGTGGGTGGGTGGGAAGGAGGTCTGGCTGTCAACCAAACACAATCAATGCAGACCATGTTCACACCCCAGAGAATACATAGAAATGCCCAAATAATGCAGGACAATGTGCCACACCAATATCAACCCCTGACTGTGACGACTTAGGACAATACAATGTACAGGCCCGCACCCCGAGGCACAGTCACAACTGTCAGGTGTGTCAACCACTGATGCCTGCAGAAACATGACATACATTGTTTGTGTCTCCCAAAAACAGGTGATGATAGGGACACAGCAGCAGACGCTGAGGAGTCCCAGTCCCAGGCTCAAGAGGATGCCGAGCTCACTGGCGTCGTACAGCCTCTGTCCTCCTCGGACGATGAAGAACAACCTGGCACATCCGGTGCAAGTCAACATGCTGCACCAGCAGGACCACCAGCTGCAGCACCAGCAGGTCCACCAGCTGCACCCCCTGCACCCACCCCTCCAACGACTGTCACCACGAATACCATCCCTGCCGACATGGACAGAATAAGGAACAACACCAGCGCAGTGACCCTGGACCAACCTGGGGCCATGGACACCACCACCACCACCAACCCCCAAGGTGGACCAGGGTTATCTGTGCGTGCAACTGCACACACTGCACATGTCAGCAGGGGTGGTGGGAGGGGTGGGAGACAGAGGTCGCTGCTTGCAGACGTTGCTGGTGTGCATGAAGACCCACAACTGGTACGCATAGCTGATGCGTACCAGTCCAGCACCGGAGAGCTCAGCCAGGTAGTGGGGCTCCTCAGAGACATTAAACAGCAGCAGGCTGCCCATCATGCCCGCTTGGACTCCCACATGTCCCAAGTGGAGTCACACATGTCACGTGTGGACTCCCACATGTCACGTGTGGACTCCCACATGACCCGCGTGGAGTCCAAGTGGGATGTACTACATGAGATGACGGCGGTGCACAGGGACATTTTACAATGCCTCCGCCAGATGAACAGCAACCAGTCCACACCTCCCTGTGTGCCAACAACATCTGGTACCGAACAAACTGCAACTGCCACAGGGAGGGAGGAGGACTCTGGCGGAGAGTCCCCTGCACCGCAGCAGCCTGCACTTGAGGCCCCCCCCCCAAGAAGAGGGGTCGTCCGAGGAGGGGAAAGTGAGAGGCTGATGGCCAAGCGCAACTCCCAGGAAGCCTGAACCTGTTCTGGATTTTCGCCTTTGTGCACAGACTGTTCACCCTGTTGATGGCAACACTACTCCCACACATTGCATGGGGAGTATAAGTTGGAACAATGTGTCAGACAACAGTGGCCCCGATACTGGGGATCCTGTCTACCTGGACTTTCTATTCATCTAGGAACTTGGGATTGCAAGATTCATGTACAGCACAATCCATCCTATGCACTATTATCACAATAAACACACTAATACACCATACTTGCCTCTGTGGTGATTCCAACGTGGGTGCTGTTATGGGGATGATGAACTGCAAAATTACACAGTGTATGCGAACTGCAACAGCAAGGACAACACAGGCATGTGAGTACAGGCAACGTGACACATATGAGGGAGACACACCACCAGGGCTACACAACACATACACACCTAGGCCATCTGACTCATTGCCTACACTGATGTTGCCAGGGAAGACGGTGCAATGCACAGACACCACACCCATTCCCAGTTGTAGTCAAGTAGCCCACAGGTGCAGTAAGCAAATGGCAGTCAAATGTGTGACCACAGACAACGCACATCACAAAGTGAAGCACAGGTTTATTACACAGTTGCAACATGCTGTAACCACTACAGATGCAAGGTAATCCCACCTGGCAGCGGGCACACAGTCAACAACTGTAGACTGAAGGAAGTCCATGGGTGTGGCGCACATCACCTGTAGGGACACAACAGCTACCAGCCTGGATGTGCAATCACGTCGTCGGTGGACACAGTTCACCAAACGAATCTGAAAGTACCCTGTGAAGGACAGAAATGACACACAGTCAAAAGCAATGCAGTACAGGACAGAACAGCAAAACTCATGCACAATACATGTTACAAGATACCCACCCAGAACCAAGTTAGCATGTCAACACTGTTGGGGAGTACAGCCCACCTGTCACCACACATCGCAACACACATCCTGTCAAGTAGCCCATGGACACACTCCAACAGCACCAGAGCACCACCCACACATCATGCCAACTCACATCATTCACATGACACCTCAGGATACTCACATTCAGCTAAAGAAGTTGGTGATGAGCTGTGTGCGGACATCACCATCACCATCATCATCATCATCGTCACTGGCATCGTGGTCCAGGCCAGGATCCTCCACAGGTGGCGGATGTTGGTCATCGTCATCCTGGATGAGAGGCAACTCCTTCCGCACTGCCAGGTTGTGGAGCATGCAGCAGACGATGATAATCTTGCACACTTTCGCAGGGGCATATGGGAGGGACCCTCCGGTCTTGTCCAGGCAGCGGAAGCGGCTCTTCAGGAGACCAAAGGTCCGCTCAATCACTCTCCTGGTCCGACCATGTGCCTCATTGTAGCGCATCTGGGCAGGTGTCACAGGGTTCCTGAGGGGTGTCAGCAACCACGGCATGTTGGGGTATCCCGAGTCACCTACGGACAGACAAGTGCACATCAGCTGACTTGGAAAAGTGGGCGGAATACTACAGATCAGATCACACACAATGGCACAAAGTCAGTACACACCGACAAGCCAGGCACGCTGGTTCTGCATCTGTGCCATCAACCTGGGGATGCGACTACTCCTCATCACAAAGGCATCGTGTGCTGAACCAGGGAAACGGGCACACACGTGTGTGATGGTCATGTCTGCAAGACACACCACCAGTGCATTGACCGAGTGGTAGTGCTTGCGGTTCCTGTAGGCCTGCTCCTGGGCCTGTGGTGGTACCAAAGCCACATGTGTCCCATCAATGGAGCCAATGACATGCGGCATCCTCCCCAGGGCATAAAAGTCACTCTTCACGTCAGTGAGTCGTCGCAGTCTAGGGAAATAGATGTACCGGTTCAGGAAGAGCAACATTGCCGCCAAAACATCGCGGAGCACACGGCTGAACATGGTCTGTGACATCCCACCAGCAGACGCCACAGTATGTTGGAAGGTACCGGTGGCAAAGAAGTGTAGGGCTGCCATCACCTTCACCTTGGGGGTCAGCGCTGTAGGATACGGCCGGCCAGGCTGCAAATGTGGGGACAACTGCACTGCCAAATCCTCAATCAGCTGCCTGGTGAAGCGGTACCGTCGGATGCTGTCCCGTTCCACCATCGTTGCCAGGTCTGGGAATGGCCGATGGACAGCAGGAGCCCTGCAGTGCAGAGGAGAAGTAAGCAAGATCGTCAGTCACCCCACATATGCGGCATTGAACACACTCAAGATCCCAACATACATCATCATGAGGCACAACTACATGAAGTGTGCAGTACCGGAACGACATTCATGGTACATACATGGCCAACATCTGTCAACACGGTCCTACAGGTGGCATCAATTTGTCCCTGTTTGGCCCATTGGATATCATGATGCTGTGTCACAGTCACCCCCCAGTGACATGTGAGGACAGATGTGCCCCAGGCACCACAGCTCAACGACAGGCACATTCCCAGGGACCCTGTAATGCCACATGGACACTGGCATCACCTGGAGTATCATGTGTACACCACAACAAAACAAACATGACCCCCACAGGTAGTGGCCACACTTGCCATGGCAGGAGAGCCATGGACGTCTGTGACACACACGCACAACATCAGAGTCCATGCACACACAACGTGGATGTGGAGACTGTCTCCCATTGTGCACATGAAATCAGAGACATTGTAAACACTACATGCACAAAGACTGTGGAGGGCCATCACTATTGTGCCACTGGGACACCCTGGCTCAAACATACCGTCCCACATGGGACTCACGGGGTATGTGACATGACATACACAAACACCACTGTGAAATGTGACCATGGCACATGCACAGATATGAACAGTTGCACATCACAGTGGTCACGTACACGTAACACCCATGATCCTGTCCCCATGAACACGTGCACAGCCTGGGGGTGGCTGCCCACAGGTGACACCCACAGGACAACATGTACACCAACATACACACAATAGGAAATGCAGCCTTACATGCCTTATGATAAGGTTTGGACAGGCTGTCGTGATGTAGGTGTGCCCCTCACTCCCTGGGAGCTATCTGTGGCTGGCATATGTCCATCTGAGACAGGCATGCTGACATATGCCAGTCACATGTACAGTGATGCGTTGTACTGCAATGGACCGATCGGTGCCTCCGGCCGGCCCATTGCATTCAATGTGTGCGGGTACGCGTTGTACCCCTGTGCGCGTTGAACAGCAATGGACCGATCGGTGCCTCCGGCCGGCCCATTGCATTCAATGTGTGCGGGTACGCGTTGTACCCCTGTGCGCGTTGTACTGCAATGGACCGATCGGTGCCTCCGGCCGGCCCATTGCATTCAATGTGTGCGGGTACGCGTTGTACCCCTGTGCGCGTTGAACAGCAATGGACCGATCGGTGCCTCCGGCCGGCCCATTGCATTCAATGTGTCGGGTACGCGTTGTACCCCTGTGCGCGTTGTACTGCAATGGACCGATCGGTGCCTCCGGCCGGCCCATTGCATTCAATGTGTCGGGTACGCGTTGTACCCCTGTGCGCGTTGTACTGCAATGGACCGATCGGTGCCTCCGGCCGGCCCATTGCATTCAATGTGTGCGGGTACGCGTTGTACCCCTGTGCGCGTTGTACTGCAATGGACCGATCGGTGCCTCCGGCCGGCCCATTGCTTTCAATGTGTGCGGGTACGCGTTGTACCCCTGTGCGCGTTGAACAGCAATGGACCGATCGGTGCGCACCCATTGACAATGGGCTTGCCTGGCAACGGACGCGTTTTTGAATATTCGAACGAGTCGGTTGCTGGAAAATCAGTTGGTCACCCACAACAATGTTGCAAAATAATGTATGTCATGAAGTTGAAGATTTGAAGGATGCTGTGGGCGTGTTTTGGTGCTGCTATTCCATGGATTGGCCAGATTCAGAAGATGCTAACGACTTGGACCTATCACTTTGGACACAAGGGACAGTATCTGCCTCTCCAGCACATATATATTGCTGCATGTTCCCCTGAGAGCCCACTTGCCTGCACTACATGCTCCAGGACGACATCTGCCACTGCACTGCTGCTGTCTCTGCCCCTCTGGACCCTGCAATGGCACGTACTGTGGAGAGAGCCCCAGCCTTCAGCCTTGAAGAGAACCAGGCCCTGCTGGACAGCCTACTTCCACAGTACAGCAAGCTGTATGGGACACCAGGGGAGCAGGTGAGTGTTCTGTGCACTGCCTTTCTGAATGTGCATTTTGTCTGACTAGCAAGGCTGAGAGTCAGCACACCACTGGCTAGCAGGCTCACTGAGTAGTTGTCACCCCCCATAGTGTGTAGTGACTTGCACTGGACAGGTATGGTGCAGTGACAGTGCTTCTGAACAGGGTTTTACTCCCATGCTATGATACCATGTAGTGACTTCTGGAAAACTGTCCATGGGCAGCCGTGCACTGCCTGGGTACACCATGTGCCCCTGTGATTGCGACATGTATATGCAACTGTGTCATGCACGGATATGTTGCATGTGTAGTAATGTCCTTATCACTTTGTCATCCTGACAGGCTTCTGCCCATCGGAAGCATGAGATCTGGAAGGACATCGTCCGGGCTGTCCGGTCCGTGGGGGTCTACAAGCGCCGGATCCGCAACTGCCAAAAGAGGTGGCAGGACCTTCGGGGCTGGACCCGGAGGATTGCACGGGTCCAGCTGAAGCTGTCGCCTCCTCGCAGGAGGGCGGAACACGGACCCTGACCCCCCACATGCTCAGGATCCTGGCGGTGGTCTTTCCAGACCTGGATGGGCAGCTGAAGGCCAGAGAGCAGCAAGGAGGGGGTGAGTCAAAGACTGCACTGTGTACTCTGTCTAACATGTTATGTGCCCTCCTCGGGCCAGGTTGAACTGCCACAGTACAGCAGTCATGTTGTCCAGGAGCCATGTCCCTCTATTGTGCACTGCCCACTCCTCATCTGATACCCAGGTGTGGCCCTTACATGCAGGGAATTCTGTCACTTAGGACTGTGTCCTTGCAGTTTGCTTGACTCAAGGTGGGAGACAGCATCTGTTTCCCTGACTCTGTGGTGGGCATCATGGGTGGGTCCATTGCTTACACAATGCCTGTATTCTGACATGTAGGGTAGTGTCACAGGTCTCCCATATGTCCAATAGGTATGACCTGGACAGATGAGGGTTAAGAGGATGTGTAGTGGGGGGGATGTACATGTGCACTTGTGCAGCTCCAGGACTTGCATTCCCCATGACCTACTATTGTGACACAGTGCAGAGTGTTGTTGTCTGGCTGCAAAGTCATACATCACTGAGACAGTGATGTATGACTTTGCAGTCATGCCTCCGCCATGGCATGTGTCTACTGATTGGTGATCCTGCAGGGGAGTGACATGTGCTACATGCACACCATAGTGGCGCTGGCTATCAGGACATGGGTGCATCATGGTGTCTGTCGCTGGTATGCATCACATGCATTTCCTATTTGACTCTGGGCATCCCTTACATCCGTAAACCTGTACTGACTCAGTGGCAAGAGCTGTGATGTGTCCACACCGTGTCCTCTGCACTGTCCAACTACTGTGTACTTGGTGCATGTGTCAACACTGGGGTGTTGCAATCCAACAGACACCAGACAGATGGGTGCAAGGCCATGTGGGATGTGAGTGCCATGCTTGGCATCAGACTGACAATTGACTTCTCCTGTTCAATTAGTGCACTTTTAGCAATGTACAACTAATGATGCCAGGGCTTGCTCTGGGATGTGCTGTGCTCACAGTGGTGTGTGCGTTATGTGCAGGTGACTGATGTCTGTCTGTTTCCCCATTGTTTGCAGATACATCCACGGCCACGGAAGGGGACAGCTCCACGGACCAGGAGGAGCCGGAGAGCCAGACTGGGTCAGCAGCCGAGGAGTGGTCGGAGGGACCCAGTGGCACGGAGGGCGAGGGGAGCCACACCGAGGAGTCCTCAGCAGCATCCACCTCAGCTGAGGACCAGAGCAACTCGGAGGATGACTCCCTTGTGGAGGCGGGTGTCAGCAGCCACCACACCCCAGCTAGTGTTGCTGTCCCCGCCACCACCAGCACCACCACCGCCCTCCCATCGGCTCCCATTCCCCAGGTCCGTGGAGGCTCCCATGTCCGGGAGCGTGTCTCCTTTGGGCCAGGCACCGCACCCCTGCCCCTGTGTCCCCTGCTGCCCTGAGTGAGGAGTCTGTGTACCTCCTTCGCCAGCTCCATGTAGGGCAGACAGCCATGCTGAGTGTCCTCCATGCGCACACCGCGCTGTTGACTCAGCTGGTGTCGTTCATGGAGGGCATCTCATCGGGCATGTCTGACCTACAGAGGGGCAATAGGTCCATGGACTCCTCCCTGACGGCAGCAGTGTCCCTCCTCAAACGGTCCCTCACCCCTCCTGCCTCTGCTCCATCCACACTCCCCAGCACCTTACCCATCCCAGGCACACACACACTGGCACACACCAGCACACACACATCCAGCACACTGACACACACGCCAATGACAAAACGCACACGCAAGCACATTCAGGGGACTGAAGCCAGACTCACAGGGGATGGGGCCCTGGAACACACACACGCATCCACATGCACTGCGCAGTCCTCAGTTCCCTCTCCCTCCAAAGCACCCTCCCTTGCCTCACCTGCAACCCCAAAGTCACAGCAGCTCTTCCTCTGTGACCTCGGCCTCTTCCCCACCGATGAAGCTGCTCCAGCATCCCGGGGGAAGAGGAAGCCCACCCACACGGAGCAGAGTGCCCCTCGCCCCCGGACACCCTCCCCAGGCGCAGACGGACTGAGGCCCCCACCCGCAAGTCCCCCGGAGTGCTAAGAGCAAGACCCCGCCACCGCCCTGCAGCTCAGGCACAAGGTCTCCGTCCTCCATCCCTCAGGCCCCCACTGCACAGGTGCCCCCACCACACCCTGCCCCAGGTTCCCCCACCCACAGATATACCATCCCCAAGATGCTCCGGCCTTCTCCCCCTGCCACTTGCTCTCCCAGCACCACACCCCCCGCTGCGCTTGTCTGTGCCACTGATGTGGTGAGGGTGTCCTCCCCCTCTGTCCAACCCACCTTGCCTGTTCCCCATTCTCCTCCCCTGGAGGTAGGCACTGCAGTGGAGTCCACTACCGCCCTGTCTGACTTGGGCACTGCAGTGGCGGACCTGTCCACCCCATCTGCAGGGTCCACTGCAGTTGTGCCGGCACCCACGACATCTGTGTCATGCCCCCAGTTGTGCCGGCACACACCATGTCAGACACCTCCACTGCAGTTGTCAGTGGCTCTCCAGCACCCACCACCCCTTCCCTGACTCCCCCTGGTGAGCCCTGATCCTGTCCCTGCGGTGCCTGGCCTGCCCCCCGGTTGCCCCTCCTAGTGGATTGTCCCTGGTATTGTGCAGGCATGCGTAGGGTGACATCTGCCAGTGTCACCCTGTTTGAACTTTGACAATGGACTGGCCATTGGCCTTTGCTCTTTTTTCAGGACTTCGTTTGGCCTCAACACATATGCTGAATAAAGCAACTTTCTTTTCTCTAGTGCTCATGCTTCAGATGTACATGTTGTTGGTGCAGCTAACCATGCCCTTGCTGCAGTGATGGTGATATCTGGTCTCATGATTATGAAGTGTTACTGTGCAGGAACCCATGTGGTCCAGGGGGAATGTGTCCTATCATGTGGTGTATCCATGTCATCAATAGCAGCATCTGAGGGTGTCATGTGTTCAGTATTTGGCAATGGGTTTCCTACTTACATTGGCAATTTCACATCTGTGGCTTCCACCCCTGCACATCTGTTGTGCCTGCCATCGTTGCATTTGTCTACTTCCCTGACCGTGTTGCCATCTCCAGTGGACATGCAGGTTTGGGCATCAATGGGGAGGGACTCATCCGTGTAGTCAGTGCAACATTGCTATACAAGTGTGTTGGATCTGTGCTGATGATTCCGTTGGCACATCCATGACCAGGCTGATGTGATGGGAGCCCTCATTTGGTGCTAATTGTTGATTGTGTGACCAAGTGCTCAGCTGACATGATGGGGCCCTACTGAGGCAACATATGGCACAGCTTTCCTCACACAGGAGTGGAGTCCCCTCATGGCAGTGTGTACACGTGTGACATTGCCTGCGCCCAAGGTGTGTGTTGTATGTGCATGTCTGTGTGTTCACTTCCATTCATCTGCGCATGCTGTGATCCCTAGTGTTGTACCTGTTTGTGATGCTTGCTGACTTGAGCTATGTTCCCCCAAAGTCTTCTCCCTGTGTTCTCTGTGATGTGGGTGCATGGCACATTACTGGTCATCAGGGTGTCACCCATAGGTGTGTTTGCTGTCAGGGCAGAGTTTGTGTGCTGACGCAGATGGGTCACAGTCAGGTTTCCCTTTGGCACTTGTTGTTTGCCCCTGTCATGTGATTTCCAGTTTGTGTTATCTTTCAGTGATTGTGACACGTTGTGTGTGTGACTGCTGGCACTCCTTAGGGTCCGGGCTGCAATGTTGGTTGTTGTCTATGTGTGTTCTTTGTGGGTGACCTTGGTTTCTTCATTGGTGTGTGACTGTGGCTGGGATCCCATTGGTCGGTGTGGTATTGCCGTCATGTCCATGTACAGCGTAGTGTGCAGTGTGTCAGACATTCAGGAGTCTTGTTGAGTGTCCATGTGTGATGTGTTTCTACACCTTGGTTCCCACCCACCACCCTGGAATAGTAATGGGTGCATGTGCAATGTCACCAGTGCATGTGTACTTCACTGCTGCACATTGTTGGAGGTCGAGGGGTGTGGTGTTGAGTGTGTGCAGATGAGAGTTGTTGCCCGGCTAGTCCCCTGCCTCCATGTTGGCCTTGGCTTACTGGCCATGCTGATTGATTTGTGCTTGTGTAGGTGTGATGGTAGTTAGTTGCTCAGGACACCTGACTGTGGTTCACAGTGTGAACGACATTTAGCTTTGTCATCACAGTGGTATTTTTCTTCAGCCCAGGGTCACCACATTGTGGGGGCCCTGGGGGTGGTGCTGTGGTGTGTCTGTGACTTGCTGTGTTAGTTGTTGTTCCTACGTGCCTGTGTGACATGTGTGTTTTGTGCTCCCTCTCACCTGTCAATGCCTGCTTGCCCACATAGGGGATTTGGATCCATGAGTTACCTTAGTGTGGCAGTGTATGCACATCTGTATGATTGGTATTCAGCTCTCCTCATGTGTTGTGTTGTTGCCTGGGGACAATGGCACCCCCACCCCTCACCTGCTGTGTATGATGACAGTGTTGGTCTGCCTGTTTGTGTTTGTGCATCTGCACCACTGCATTGGCATATCTTGGGTGTGCCATTGGCTGTATGTTGTTTGGTGTGTTTCCCCTGCTGTCCCTGGGACTCCTAGGTCATCGGTCAGCACAGTGATCATGGTTTGTGTGTCCCATTGCTGCCATGGTATGGTATCTGTTCACCTCACATCTGCTGTCTCCACAGGGTATCTGCATTTGTGTGCCCATTGGTGCAAATATGTGGTTCTGCATTCTGATGGTCACTTCTGTCATTGTGTCATTGATGACTGTTGACGGTCTCAGCCACCATGGGTGTTGTTTGTCTGCACATGGCCAAAGGAATGTTTCATTTGCACTGCAGTATTTGGCTCCCCCAATTTATGTTGCAATGGGACACATACACTACTTTGCCACAGATGTGTTTTTGGTTCTGTGACCAGGAATGATCCATGCAGTTTGGCAGTTGCAGCTCTTTCTTTGTCAACAATTACCTTTTGGTCACTGTGATGATGAGGGTGTAGACCCCATTGCCACAATGTTCAAAATGTGCTTCAGCTATGGACCCCACACTTGCCTTTTGGTCACTGTGATGATGGGGGTTTAGACCCCATTGCCACAATGGTCAAACTGTGCTTCAGCTATGGACCCCACACTTACCTTTTGGTCACTGTGATGATGGGGGTTTAGGCCCCATTGCCACAATGGTCAAAATGTGCTTCAGCTATGGACCCCACACTTGCCTTTTGGTCACTGTGATGATGGGGGTTTAGGCCCCATTGCCACAATGGTCATGGGCTGCTTGCATTGTGGGTGCCACACACATATATGTGTGGCACATGTGCTAGGGGGTCACATTGTATGTTCAATGTCATGTTCGGTGTTGTAGGCATTTGACACAGCCTGCTCACACGCTTGTCATGGTGGTGGGGGGATGTCTTAATCTTGCATTCCCTAGGTTGTGGTGTGCTTGTTGTGTCATGCATTGTCCATCCTATGAGTGGGGGTGGTAGTAGTGGTAGGCATCCAGCCCCCCTGGCTAAGGGTGGTGGTAGGCATCCAGCCCCCCTGGCTAAGGGTGGTAGTAGTGGTGGGCATCCTGCCCCCTGGCTAAGGGTGGTAGTGGTGGGCATCTGGCACCCCCTGGCTAAGGGTGGTGGTAGGCATCCAGCCCCCCTGGCTAAGGGTGGTAGTAGTGGTGGGCATCCTGCCCCCCTGGGTGAGGGTGGTAGTAGTGGTAGGCATCCTGCCCCCCTGGTTGAGGGTGGTAGTAGTGGTAGGCATCCAGCCCCCCTGGCTAAGGGTGGTAGTAGTGGTGGGCATCCTGCCCCCTGGCTAAGGGTGGTAGTAGTGGTAGGCATCCTGCCCCCCTGGTTGAGGGTGGTAGTAGTGGTAGGCATCCAGCCCCCTGGCTAAGGGTGGTAGTAGTGGTGGGCATCCTGCCCCCCTGGGTGAGGGTGGTAGTAGTGGTAGGCATCCTGCCCCCTGGCTAAGGGTGGTAGTAGTGGTGGGCATCCTGCCCCCCTGGGTGAGGGTGGTAGTAGTGGTAGGCATCCTGCCCCCTGGCTAAGGGTGGTAGTAGTGGTGGGCATCCTGCCCCCCTGGGTGAGGGTGGTAGTAGTGGTAGGCATCCAGCCCCCCTGGTTGAGGGTGGTAGTAGTGGTAGGCATCCAGCCCCCTGGCTAAGGGTGGTGGTAGGCATCCAGCCCCCCTGGCTAAGGGTGGTAGTAGTGGTGGGCATCCTGCCCCCTGGCTAAGGGTGGTAGTGGTGGGCATCTGGCACCCCCTGGCTAAGGGTGGTAGTAGTGGTGGGCATCCTGCCCCCTGGCTAAGGGTGGTAGTGGTGGGCATCTGGCACCCCCTGGCTAAGGGTGGTAGTAGTGGTGGGCATCCTGCCCCCCTGGGTGAGGGTGGTAGTAGTGGTAGGCATCCAGCCCCCCTGGTTGAGGGTGGTAGTAGTGGTAGGCATCCAGCCCCCCTGGCTAAGGGTGGTGGTAGGCATCCAGCCCCCCTGGTTGAGGGTGGTAGTAGTGGTGGGCATCCTGCCCCCTGGCTAAGGGTGGTAGTAGTGGTGGGCATCCTGCCCCCCTGGGTGAGGGTGGTAGTAGTGGTAGGCATCCTGCCCCCTGGCTAAGGGTGGTAGTAGTGGTGGGCATCCTGCCCCCCTGGCTAAGGGTGGTAGTAGTGGTGGGCATCCTGCCCCCCTGGGTGAGGGTGGTAGTAGTGGTAGGCATCCAGCCCCCTGGCTAAGGGTGGTAGTAGTGGTGGGCATCCTGCCCCCCGGGTGAGGGTGGTAGTAGTGGTAGGCATCCTGCCCCCTGGCTAAGGGTGGTAGTAGTGGTGGGCATCCTGCCCCCCTGGGTGAGGGTGGTAGTAGTGGTAGGCATCCTGCCCCCTGGCTAAGGGTGGTAGTAGTGGTGGGCATCCTGCCCCCTGGGTGAGGGTGGTAGTAGTGGTAGGCATCCTGCCCCCCTGGGTGAGGGTGGTAGTAGTGGTGGGCATCCTGCCCCCTGGCTAAGGGTGGTAGTGGTGGGCATCTGGCACCCCCTGGCTAAGGGTGGTAGTAGTGGTGGGCATCCTGCCCCCTGGCTAAGGGTGGTAGTGGTGGGCATCTGGCACCCCCTGGCTAAGGGTGGTAGTAGTGGTGGGCATCCTGCCCCCCTGGGTGAGGGTGGTAGTAGTGGTAGGCATCCTGCCCCCTGGCTAAGGGTGGTAGTAGTGGTGGGCATCCTGCCCCCCTGGGTGAGGGTGGTAGTAGTGGTAGGCATCCTGCCCCCTGGGTGAGGGTGGTAGTAGTGGTGGGCATCCTGCCCCCTGGCTAAGGGTGGTAGTGGTGGGCATCTGGCACCCCCTGGCTAAGGGTGGTAGTAGTGGTGGGCATCCTGCCCCCTGGCTAAGGGTGGTAGTGGTGGGCATCTGGCACCCCCTGGCTAAGGGTGGTAGTAGTGGTGGGCATCCTGCCCCCCTGGGTGAGGGTGGTAGTAGTGGTAGGCATCCTGCCCCCTGGCTAAGGGTGGTAGTAGTGGTGGGCATCCTGCCCCCCTGGGTGAGGGTGGTAGTAGTGGTAGGCATCCTGCCCCCCTGGGTGAGGGTGGTAGTAGTGGTAGGCATCCTGCCCCCTGGTTGAGGGTGGTAGTAGTGGTAGGCATCCAGCCCCCCTGGCTAAGGGTGGTGGTAGGCATCCAGCCCCCCTGGCTAAGGGTGGTAGTAGTGGTGGGCATCCTGCCCCCTGGGTGAGGGTGGTAGTAGTGGTAGGCATCCTGCCCCCTGGTTGAGGGTGGTAGTAGTGGTAGGCATCCAGCCCCCCTGGCTAAGGGTGGTAGTAGTGGTGGGCATCCTGCCCCCCTGGGTGAGGGTGGTAGTAGTGGTAGGCATCCTGCCCCCTGGGTGGGGGTGGTAGTAGTGGTAGGCATCCAGCCCCCTGGCTAAGGGTGGTAGTAGTGGTAGGCATCCTGCCCCCTGGGTGGGGGTGGTAGTAGTGGTAGGCATCCAGCCCCCTGGCTAAGGGTGGTAGTAGTGGTGGGCATCCAGCCCCCCTGGCTAAGGGTGGTGGTAGGCATCCAGCCCCCCTGGCTAAGGGTGGTAGTAGTGGTGGGCATCCTGCCCCCCTGGGTGAGGGTGGTAGTAGTGGTAGGCATCCTGCCCCCCTGGTTGAGGGTGGTTGTGGTGGTTGGCATCCAGCCCCCTGGGTTGGGGTGGTGGCGCGCATTCAGGCCCCTGTGTGCATATGTGGCATTGGTGATGGGCATCCCGCCCCTATGGTGCTGCTGTTGCTGGTGTAAGTATATTCAGATTCCCAGTGTATGTGTGTGATGTGTCGTGTACGTGTTGTATGTGTTTTGTGGTTGGTGTCTGACTTACCTTCTGCGCCGTACGCGTCCGTGCCTGTTCCGGTAGTAGATGTAGAATATTGGTATGATCGGGACGAAGGGATTCATGGTTGGTTCGTGTCGTTCGTCCTTCTCGTTGCTTCGCGTCGTCCTCGTCGCTTGGCTTCGTCCTCGTCGCTCGCGTCGTCCTCGTCGGTGCTGTGTTCGTCTCGTAGCCGTGGATCGTGTTGTGGCGCGATTCGGAGCTTATGTGCGCCTCTCCCGGATGCTTTGACGTGCCGTGCGTAGCGACGGGTTCGGCGCGTACGGAAAGCGCATCGTACTTGTCCGGCCGGACGGGGCTGCATTTTTCCTTCCGTGCGACTCGATTCGGCGTTTCCGGATTCGCCTCGGTCGGAGAACAGGACCTGGTTTGGGTGAGTACGGCTCGGCCGGGATTTTTGCTGTTGTGCGCATCGTACTTGCTCGTTCGGTGTACTGTACGGATCGGTCGGGAAACTGGCTTTCGCATGGCTTTTTTCCCGACCGAATAGTATTGGGTGCGCCTCCGACCGAGATCGGAATCGGCCCCTCTTCTGTGTTGCTCACTCCCTCTTGTGCTTCCATCTGCTTTGCTTTCACCCTCATTTGCACCCCTGTGCTGCTCCCCTTCTCTCTCGCTTGTGATTATAGCCCACATCCCCACATTCATATCTCCTTTGAGGGCTCCTCTCCATGCCTTGTGGTGCTGTGTACATCTAATGCCCCCCCCCATCTTTTCTTTCCATCCCCTACTCCATTGTCTTTCTTCCCCTCATATTACTGTTCGATTCCGAATTCCATTTTGAGGTGAAATGTGCATGAGTAAAATTTTCTAGAGTGAGAAAATAATGTCCTTCTCGAAATATCGAATGACCACCTCCAAAACTCAGTATATGAACAAAAATGCTGTATGATGTCAAAGAACGGTAATAGTGCTGCAGGTTTTCTTTATGGTCTGTTTACTTCTAGATTATCATGTTACAGAGTTTGTTTATCCTCTGAAAGAGTGAACTAAGAACTAGTATTCAAATCGCTGCCCCTTTCTATTTCTCAGAAATTAGTAAATAAGAACAATTTAATATTCGGTGAGTGAATTTTCTTCAAATGTTGCTATTTTTCTTCTTCTATGAAGCAGTAATGATATACATGGTTATAACTGTAACAAATAAAAATATAGTTTGCTAAAAATAAGAAATTCACCAAATTATTAAATCAAAATCTGATGGGTTATAAAATCTCTCAGGCCTTGCTGTGTGGCGATGCAGATGTTTTTTCAAGGTGAATCACACATTGCAAGAAGAAAAATCATTTCTCAGACCAATTCAATATATCATAAGGTTACACCAGAATATGAAACCTGGGTTAGCAATAATATGTCTGCTGTGTATTTAGATCTCAGGCATCAGTAGCCGGTCACAATATGTTAAACTACCTTTTTTGTTAATGGATGAGGATGACAAAAGAAGCAGATCTATATAATGATTCATTTTTCAAAAGAATGATGCAAATATTTCAAATCGCGCTCGTGTTTCTTTTATGTAAATACATTTGCACGCGGATTACTGATTAATGGGAGTCTGGGACTCTTACTAGTGCCTCTGGTTGAGTTCATTTAAATGAGCTTTACATTTGATATATTACCCCAATAAATATTTATAAAGACACAAATGAAGCCTTGTTCCTCACCAATTCAGATTCCTTAGGAATACTCTCGCTCTTCCCTCCCCCTCCTAGGAGCTAAGCCTGCAATGGGGCTGCCTGGGATTTTTCCAAAATGCAGCGCATTCAAAGGAATCATCACTTTTATTTAAGATGAAAGCATTTTTATTCTCTCCTGCTGAACTTCAAAGGAGTTTATTTGATCATAAATTCAAACCAATTGATATCCAACCTTAGACCATTGCTAATGAAATATGTCACACCATTGCTAAAGATTCTGGGGCAGATTTGCTAAGATTTTGCGTCAGGGTTGAGTCACTTTGTTGGTGCAGCCCCACTGCAAAATCACTGTAGAGATTTACTACGCCACTTTGCGTGGCTTTGCGTCAGGGAGGTGTTCCATAGACAGAGCATGGGGTTCCCCTGCATCCACCAATGGATTTTGACATAATCCCAGATTCACTAAGGAGTAAAACTGTGATTGTGGCAAAATGCTACGCCTCTCTGAACCAGGTGTAATGAGGAGTAATATCTTTATTTCTCCTCATTACTTCCTCTTTCCATGTGTGCTGAATTATGCAGCACAAATAGAAAGAGAAAGATGCTTTTAACGATTTTTCCCTTCCTACACAAAAACAACCCTGCCTGTAATGCAGGCACCTTGCAAGGGTGCCTGCGATGGTGCTAGGCAGCACACAGTGCACCAGCGCTAGAAGACACCAGAAATGCTCCATATCTTAGTAGATACGGCATATTTCTGTTGTCTACTATATATATATATATATATATATATATATATATATATATATATATATATATATATATAT
>CAWUFW010029361.1:0-19247 GCA_963921515.1 Calotriton arnoldi | reverse complement strand
TTAGGGCAGTGGTGTTCGGGCAGTGTAGGGGTCTTGCTGGGGTTGATGTTTCAGGGTTTAGGGCAGTGCAGTTGTGTTGGGGCAGTGTAGGGTGTCTTGCTGGGGGTAGTGTTTCAGTGTTTAGGGCAGTGCAGTGGTGTTCGGGCAGTGTAGGGGGTCGTGCTGGGGCTGGTGTTTCAGGGTTTAGGGCAGTGCATGGTGTTCGGGCAGTGTAGGGGGTCGTGCTGGGGCTGGTGTTTCAGGGTTTAGGGCAAAGCAGTGGTGATCGGGCAGTGTAGGCGGTCGTGCTGGGGCTGGTGTTTCAGGGTTTTGGGCAGAGCAGTGGTGTTCGGGCAGTGTAGGGGGTTGTGCTGGGGGTGGTGTTTCAGGGTTTAGGGCAGTGCAGTTGTGTTCGGGCAGAGTAGGGGGTCTTGCTGGGGGTGGTGTTTCAGGGTTTAGGGCAGTGGTGTTCGGGCAGTGTAGGGGGTCTTGCTGGGGGTGATGTTTCAGGGTTTAGGGCAGTGCAGTTGTGTTGGGGCAGTGTAGGGGGTCTTGCTGGGGGTAGTGGTTCAGTGTTTAGGGCAGTGCAGTGGTGTTCAGGCAGTGTAGGGGGTCGTGCTGGGGCTGGTGTTTCAGGGTTAAGGGCAGTGCAGTGGTGTTGGGGCAGTGTAGGGGGTCATGCTGGGGCTGGTGTTTCAGGGTTTAGGGCAGTGCAGTGGTGTTGGGGCAGTGTAGGGGGTCATGCTGGGGCTGGTGTTTGAGGGTTTAGGGTAAGCCTGAGCGTAGTTCGCGAAGTAGCGCTACGCGAAGCTACGTGAAGTGCAGTTCGCACTACGCGAGCTACGCATAGCACTACGCGAACTGCGTAGTGCGCTGTTCGCAATGATTGCACAGTGCCGGATGCTTGTCCGCACTGTGCAATCATTGAAAACGGCATCTTGCACAGTGCGAGCTGTCTTTTACTGCCGCTCGAGTAGATTTTTACTCGAGCGGCAGCTTTCTCAACGCGGACTGGTAGTTTCTCATCGCGAGCGGTCGCGAGCATACGCGACCACTCGCAGTGAGAAACCTGACCTCCCCGCGTTGAGAATCTCGCCGGGAGGTTTATTTTCCACGCTCGCGATCGGCAACTTGATGTTGCTGATCGCGAACGAGGAAAAAGTCTCGCCGGGATGTCATTTTGCTTGCTTGCTGTCGCCAACTTGACGTTGAGGACCGCGAGCAAGCAAAAAATGACCGCTGCACTACGCTACGCTGCGCTACGCGTGTTTGCACTGTGCTACGTGCAATTCGCGTTGTGCGAAGTAGCGCAAACTTCGCAAACTACGCGAGCGTAGCGTAGTACTTCGCCCAGGGTTAGTTTAGGGCAGTGCAGTGGTGTTCGGGCAGTGTAGGGGGTCGTGCAGGGGGTGGTGTTTCAGGGTTTAGGGCAGTGCAGTGGTGTTCGGGCAGTGTGGGGGGTCATGCAGGGGATGGTGTTTCAGTGTTTAGGGCGGTGCAGTGGTGTTCAGGCAGTGTAGGGGGTCGTGCTGGGGCTGGTGTTTCAGGGTTTAGGGCAGTGCAGTGGTGTTCGGGCAGTGTAGGGGGTCGTGCTGGGGCTGGTGTTTCAGGGTTTAGGGCAGTGCAGTGTTGTTCGGGCAGTGTAGGGGGTCGTGCTGGGGCTGGTGTTTCAGGGTTTAGGGCAGTGCAATGGTGTTCGGGCAGTGTAGGGGGTCGTGCTGGGGCTGGTGTTTCAGGGTTTAGGGCAGTGCAGTGGTGTTCGGGCAGTGTAGGGGGTCGTGCTGGGGCTGGTGTTTCAGGGTTTAGGGCAGTGCAGTGATGTTCGGGCAGTGTAGGGGGTCGTGCAGGGGGTGGTGTTTCAGGGTTTAGGGCAGTGCAGTGGTGTTCGGCCAGTGTAGGGGGTCATGCTGGGGCTGGAGTTTCAGGGTTTAAGGCAGTGCAGTGGTGTTCGGGCAGTGTAGGGGGTCGTGCTGGGGCTGGTGTTTCAGGGTTTAGGGCAGTGCATTGGTGTTCGGGCAGTGTAGGCGGTCGTGCTGGGGCTGGTGTTTCAGGGTTTAGGGCAGTGCAGTGGTGTTCGGGCAGTGCAGGGGTCGTGCTGGGGCTGGTGTTTCAGGGTTTAGGGCAGTGCAGTGGTGTTCGGGCAGTGTAGGCGGTCGTGCTGGGGCTGGTGTTTCAGGGTTTAGGGCAGTGCAGTGGTGTTCGGGCAGTGAAGGGGGTCGTGCTAGGGCTGGTGTTTCAGGGTTTAGGGCAGTGCAGTGGTGTTCGGGCAGTGTAGGGGGTCTTGCTGGGGATAGTGTTTCAGGGTTTAGGGCAGTGCAGTGGTGTTCGGGCAGTGTAGGGGGTCGTGCTGGGGGTGGTGTTTCAGGGTTTAGGGCAGTGCAGTGGTGTTCGGGCAGTGGAGGGGGTCATGCACGGGGTGGTGTTTCAGGGTTTAGGGCAGTGCAGTGGTATTCGGCCAGTGTAGGGGGTCTTGCTGGGGGTGGTGTTTCTGGGTTTAGTGCAGTGGTGTTCGGGCAGTATAGGGGGTCTTGCTGGGGGTGGTGTTTCAGGGTTTAGGGCAGTGCAGTGGTGTTCGGGCAGTGTGGGGGTCTTGTTGGGGCTATTGTTTCAGTGTTTAGGGCAGTGCAGTGGTGTTTGGGCAGTGTAGGGGGTTTTGCTGGGGCTGGTGTTTCAGGGTTTAGGGCAGTGCAGTGGTGATCGGGCAGTGTAGGGGTCGTGCTGGGGCTGGTGTTTCAGGGTTTAGGGCAGTGCAGTGGTGTTCGGGCAGTGCAGGGGGTCGTGCTGGGGCTGGTGTTTCAGGGTTTAGGGCAGTGCAGTGGTGTTCGGGCAGTGTAGGCGGTCGTGCTGGGGCTGGTGTTTCAGGGTTTAGGGCAGTGCAGTGGTGTTTGGGCAGTGTAGGGGGTCGTGCTGGGGCTGGTGTTTCAGGGTTTAGGGCAGTGCAGTGGTGTTCGGGCAGTGTAGGGGGTCGTGCTGGGGCTGGTGTTTCAGGGTTTAGGGCAAAGCAATGGTGTTCGGGCAGTGTAGGGGGTCGTGCTGGGGCTGGTGTTTCAGGGTTTAGGGCAAAGCAATGGTGTTCGGGCAGTGTAGGGGGTCGTGCTGGGGCTGGTGTTTCAGGGTTTTGGGCAGAGCAGTGGTGTTCGGGCAGTGTAGGGGGTTGTGCTGGGGGTGGTCTTTCAGGGTTTAGGGCAGTGCAGTGGTGTTCGGGCAGTGTAGGGGGTCATGCTGGGGGTGGTGTTTCAGGGTTTAGGGCAGTGGTGTTCGGGCAGTGTAGGGGGTCTTGCTGGGGGTGATGTTTCAGGGTTTAGGGCAGTGCAGTTGTGTTGGGGCAGTGTAGGGAGTCTTGATGGGGTAGTGTTTCAGGGTTTAGGGCAGTGCAGTGGTGTTCGGGCAGTGTAGGGGGTTGTGCTGGGGCTGGTGTTTCAGGGTTTAGGGCAGTGCAGTGGTGTGCGGGCAGTGTAGGGGGTCGTGCAGGGGGTGGTGTTTCAGGGTTTAGGGCAGTGCAGTGGTGTTCGGGCAGTGTAGGGGGTCATGCTGGGGGTGGTGTTTTAGGGTTTAGGGCAGTGCAGTGGTGTTCGGGCAGTGTAGGGAGTTGTGCTGGGGTAGTGTTTTAGGGTTTAGGGCAGTGCAGTGGTGTTCGTGCAGTGTAGGGGGTCGTGCTGGGGTAGTGTTTTAGGGTTTAGGGCAGTGCAGTGGTGTTTGTGTAGTGAGCAGCGCATGCGCTGCGTCGCTAGGTGAGACCTAAAAAGCATTGCACCAAGATGGCTGCCAACACTTCCTGGATTAAAGTGTTGGCAGCCAATTAGAGTCAAGCGCGTGCTTGTGTAGTTAGGTCCCGCCCAGACATATAAAGCTGTTTTTCCTTTATTATCTCGAAAACTACTGAACGGATTTACACCATTTAAAAAAGGGCGCTTTCTGAACCAAGCACTACCTTTTGCCAAATTTAGTGTAATTCCGTTCAGCAGTTTTGGCTGTAACGGTGTCTAAAGTTTCCTATGGGAAATTGATTTTTTTTTACCTCTATTTTTTGAATTTCTCAGGAACTACTGAACAGATTTACACCATTTAAAAAAAAGGGGCGCTTTCTGAACCAAGGGCTACCTTTTTGCCACATTTGGTGTAATTCTGTTTAGCAGTTCGGGCTGTAGCCGTTTCTAAAGTTTCCTATGGGAAATAACATGGGGAAAACGTGTTTTGGGACCCCCCTTTTTTCTCGGCCCCCGCTTGACGAATCACCCCGAAACTTTCAGGATAGGATCTGACCAGTTTTGAAAATTTCGCGAAGATTCGTCTTCCGGCGCCAAAGTTATTGGGAAAAGAAAAAACGCTTTTCCTATGGAAACTAGGTCCTAACTATAACTATCTAATGGCGACCGCCAGTAGATAATATATGTATATATATATATATATATATCTATATATATCTATATATATAAGTAAGTAAGTTATAGTTAGCTCAGGTTCAATGGTATTGTACAAGTGAAATCTGAGCCTAACTATATCATATATATATATGAATATGTATGCATGGGAGATGAGCTGTTTGATATATATATATATATATATATATATATATATATATATATATATATATATATATATATATTCACTGAAAAAACCATAGGTTTCAGGCACGTTATAGTTAGAAATTAGCATTTAAAAACCTTAGAAATTCACTGAAAAAACCATAGGTTTCAGGGGCGTTATAGTTCTTTGGACATTTCACTCATACAAAACCATAGAAATTCCCCCATTATAGTTAGTTCAGCTAACTATAACTCGCGCCCCGCAATGCACTGCTGATGACGTCACATATTACATCACTCATGACATGGTCAGTGACATCACTCATGACATCTCAAATGACATCACTGATGACATCACTGATGACATCATCCAGTGACTGTGTGTTTCTGTAAAGTTTAAATATGTTTAATATATATAGGGAAAGGCATATTGAAGAATGAGTGGGTGTATAAGTGTCTGAATGGATGATTTAGTAGGTGCGTGACTGACTCTATAAGTGAGTGATTAAACGTATCTTACTGAATGCATGGGTTAGTGACTAAACTGTGTGAATGTCTGTATCCGTCTGTCTGTTGGTGTGTAAGCGGCTGCATGGGTTTGTGAATAGCTACATGAGTGTCTATATGGGTTATTGATTGGTTGTCTGAGTATCTGTATGGGTGCCTGCGTGTTTGTGTGGGTGGGGTATGTGTGACTCTGTGCATAGATGTGTGAGTGGGTGATTCACTGGGTGCATGATTTCAAGAGTGCATCTGTGATGGACTGTATGGGTGGGTGAGTGTGTGTATGGGTGTGTTAGTGAGTGAATGTATATCTCAGTGGTACATGTGTGAGTAACTACATATGTGAAAGGCAGTATATATGTGTGTTGGAGTATATAAATGGCTATAAGTGAGAGTGTGTGATTGTGAGAGTGGCTGTATGGATGAGTGTGTACTTGTATCAGTGATTGTATAAGAGCTTAAGAATGTGCTAGTATTTGTATGAGTAAGTGAGCTGGTGTGTGTATAACTGTATAGGTGAGTAAATGGCAGTGTGATTAATTATTTGCATGACTGACTAGGTGTGTGAGTACCTCTATGGATGAGTGGCGGTGTGTGAGTGTCTATATAGGTGTATGAGTGCATATGATAGTCCTGTACTGAGTGACCGTAAGTATGAGTAACTGTACGGGTGAGTGAGTGGATGTGTGTGTAGACCTAAGAATCAGTGAGTGTGTATGTAGTTATTGGTGTTGGAGTGTCTATGGTTTTGAGAATGGAAGTCTGTAATTTAGAGTGGGTGTATCAAAAGTTATATTAGGGTGTGAGAAGATGCATGAAATTATCACATGGATGATGTCATCAGTGATGTCATCAGTGATGTCATCAGTGATGTCACTGACCATGTCATGAGTAATGTAATATGTGACGTCATCAGCAGTGCATTGCGGGGGCGCGAGTTATAGTTAGCTGAACTAACTATAACGGGGGAATTTCACGGGTTTTGTACGAGTAAAATGTCCAACGAACTATAACGCCCCTGAAACCTATGGTTTTTTCAGTGAATTTCTAAGGTTTTTTAAATGCTAATTTCTAACTATAACGTGCCTGAAACCTATGTTTTTTTCAGTGAATTTCAAAGGTTTTTTAAATGCTAATTTCTAACTATAACATCCCTGAAACCTATGGTTTTTTCAGTGAATTTCAAAGGTTTTTTAAATGCTAATTTCTAACTATAACGTGCCTGAAACCTATGGTTTTTTAAGTGAATTTCAAAGGTTTTTTAAATGCTAGTTTCTAACTATGCCTACAGAGGTAGGACATGTGAAGAAAGAAGAAAAAACGCACAGAAAGAAGCAAAAGAAATGCAGAAAGAAGCAACAGAAGTCCACAAAGATGAACAAAAGTGCAGGAAGAAGCAAGACATGTGCAGAAAGAACCAACAGAGGAGCAGAAAGAGGCCTTGTTGCAAAATCATCCTGTGCCCACAACTTTTTCAGATGGGTACTGGTGGTAACTGAGTCTGACTAACCAGGCCTAGAGCCAGTGCTATGCTAAAAGACACTTAGAATACAGTGAAAACACCTACATACACTAGGGAACACTATGCGTTGGGGTACCCCTGTGATTAGCATGACCTCCTCTGTAAGGCCCTAGTACATAATAGGGCAGGGGGATTAAAACTACTTCTAAGTCAGAGGTGCAGAAATATGCTACTTTAACTAGTAGTCACGTTTGCAGAGTGGTGGAGAAAGGGTGCAGGGCGTCCAACCAACGCTCAGGAATTCCGCTTCGTAGGACTTACAGGAGGTACCAGGAGGGATTCTTGGCCACCAAACTCCCTCAGGACAAAATTGGACTTCATCTCCCATCCCGTAGTCTGCCACGAGGCACGTTTGCAGAGTGGTAGAGAAAGGGGGCCATGGCCTCCGAAGACATCTTAGCAATCCCACTGTGTGGGACTTATTGGAGGTAACAAGAGGGGTAGTTGGCCCCCAAGGACATCCTTGGGGGCCAACTTCCCAAACTATTACCTCCAGTCAGTCCCACACAGCAGCACTGGTAAGTACTCGTACCAGGCCACGCCCACTTTGCCCACCACTCTACAAACGCGCTCCCTGGCACGCTCTTGGATGGGGATTGAAGTCCCCTTCACTGCTGGGGGTCCTTTAGGGGCCAACTAGCCTACCTTTCACCTCCAGTAAGCCCCACGCAGTGGGATTGGTAGAGAGGTAGACAAAGGCCATGCCCCCTTTCTCCACCACTCTGCAAACGCGCCCCCTGGCGCATTGTAAGTTGGGGTATTAAGTCCCCTTGAATCCTGAGGGTCCCTGGGGTCCAACTAGCCCACCAGGTACCTCCAGTAAGCGCCACAGAGCTGCATTGCAGAGATGTGTAAAAAGGGGTGTGACCTGAACCACCTCTCTGCAACGCAGCGCAGTGGCGCTTACTGGAAGCACCTGGTGGGCTAGTTGGCCCCCAGGGGCCCTCAGGATTGAAAGGGAATTAATTCCCCAACTTAAAAGGTGCCACAGGGCGTGTTTGCACACATGTCACCTCAGGCCCCGCTCCCTCCCTTCACCACTGTGCAAACACGCCCCGCGGCACGTTTTAAGTTGCGGGATAAAGTCCCCTTGAATCCTGAGGGTCCCTGGGGTCGAACTAGCCCACCAGGTACCCCCAGTAAGCGCCACAGAGCTGCATTGCAGAGAGGTGTAAAAAGGGGCATGGCCTGGACCACCTCTCTGCAACACAGCCCTGTGGCGCTTACTGGAGGTACCTGGTGGGCTAGTTGGCCCCCAGGGACCCTCAGGATTGAAGGGGAATTAATTCCCCAACTTAAAACGCGCCACAGGGTGTGTTTGCACACGTCACCTCAGGTCCCACCCCCTCTCTTCACCACTGTGCAAACGCGCCCCGTGGCGCGTTTTAAGTTGGGGGATAAAGTCCCCTTGATTTCTGAGGGTACCTGGGGTCCAACTATCCCACGAGGTACCTCCAGTAAGCGCCACAGAGCTGCGTTGCAGAGAGGTGTAAAAAGGGGCGTTATCCTGGACCACCTCTCTGCAACGCAGGCCTGTGGCACTTACTGGAGGTACCTGGTGGGCTAGTTGGCCCCCAGGGGCCCTCAGGATTGAAGGGGAATTAATTCCCCAACTTAAAATGCGCCACAGGGCGTGTTTGCACACATATCACCTCAGGCCCCGCCCTCCCTTCACCACTGTGCAAGCGCGCCCCGTGGCGCATTTTGAGTTGGGGGATAAAGTCCCATTGAATCCTGAGGGTCCCTGGGGTCCAACTAGCCCACCAGGTACCTCCAGTAGCGCCACAGAGCTGCGTTGCAGAGAGGTGTAAAAGGGGCGTGGCCTGGACCACCTCTCTGCAACGCAGCCCTGTGGCGCTTACTGGAGGTAGCTGGTGGGCTAGTTGGCCCCCAGGGACCCCCAGTATTGAAGGGGAATTAATTCCCCAACTTAAAACGCGCCACAGAGCGCGTTTGCAGAGTGTTGCTGGGAGGGGGCGGGGCCTCCAGCACGATCGCGTTTTTTGTTTTTTTTTTAGAAGGAGGGCTGTGTGGCCCCCCTTCTTTTTCCTTTTTTTGGGCCCTGGGGACCCCATCCCCCAGGGCCTGACCTCTTTTAATAAAAAAATCTGAACGGGAAGGGGGTCGCGTGGGCCCCCTCCCATGGCCAATTCCGGCCCTGGGGACCCCATTCCCGGGGCATGGCCAAATATATTTTAGTTTTTATGGAGGGGGGCTGCGTGGCCCCCCTCCTGAGGCCTCTATTGGCCCTGGGGACCCCATCCCCCAGGGCCGGCCTTTATTTTTTTTTAATTTTTGGGGAGGGGGGCCGCGTGTCCCTCCTCCCGGGCCATTTCTAGCCCCGGGGACCCCATCCCCCGGGGCAGGGCCTATCCGTTGGAGACCGTGGGGGGGTCCCCAATGCCCCCACGGTCCCGCCGGCTCCCCGCGTCCTGCAGGAGCCGGTATTGCTTTTCCACATGGGGAGCTGCTGACATGCAGCTCCCCTTGTGGAAAAGCAATCTGCTTTGCTTCATTGAAGCGAGAGCAGGTTTCCCTTCTCTCGCTTCAATGAAGCAAGCAGTTTGCAATGACAGGGCGGGAGCCGCGAGGCTCCCGCCCTGTCATGCAGCAGCAGTGTCCCGGGAGTGGGCACCCCGGGACACTGCAGGAGCCAGCCCTGGGGGGTGGCGGTCCCCAGGGCCATCAAGGGCTCCAGGAGGGGGGCTGTGCATCCCTCCTCCCACCTATTGCACAGCCCCGGGGAGGTGGTGGTCCCCGGGGCTCGGGAGTCCGTTACGGACCCCCAAATTTGAATATTAGGGCCCCGGGGAGGTGGCAGTTCCCGGGGCATATGGGGGGGCTCGAGCCCCCCCACACAGGTCTATATTTAAAATAATAAAAGCCCCGGGGGTTGGCGGTCCCCGGGTCAGCAGGGGGCCGTGCGCCCCCTGCGATTATAATTTATAAAAGCCCTGGGGGTGGCGGTCCCCGGGTCTTGGGGGGCCTTGGAGGCCCCCACACATTAAAAATAAGAAGCCCCGGGGGTGGCGGTCTGGGTGGCGGTGCGGGGGGGCCGTGAGCCCCCCGCAAATGTTTATGGAAAGCCCCTGGGGGTGGCGGTCCCCGGGGCTGCAGGGGCCTCCCTGGGCCCCCGCAATTACATTATTGATTGCCCCCGGGACTTGACCCACCCGGGGGCTAAATAATAACGAAGCCCGGGAGCCCGCGCTTCGTTTTTTTTTTAATTTTCGGCCGAAATTTGCTCTGGATGCGCAAATCTCGCCAAATTGTTTTTAAAAAAAATGCTTTTTTTGGCCCTGAGCAGGCCTAGGGGGTCAGGGTGTTTCTACCCTGCCCCCTTTTCTTGTTTTTCGGGATTGTTTTTCTGTTTTCTTGTGCCTCGGTTACCGAGGCACAAGATGGCTGCCAACACTTCCTGGTTTGGAGTGTTGACAGCCAATTAGAATAAAGCTTGTGGTCGGGAGGGTGCGCGGATCCTCCGTGCCTCTATGTATCGAAACATTTATTTTTTTATTTTCTCAGCAACTACTGAACGGATTTACACCATTTAAAAAAAAGGGCACTTTCTGAACCAAGCACTACCTTTTTGCCAAATTTGGTGTAATTCCATTCAGCAGTTCGGGCTGTTGCCGTGTCTAAAGTTTCCTATGGAAATTAACATGGAGAAAACACATTTTGGGACCACCCTTTTTTCTCGGCCCCTGCTTGCCGAATCACCCCGAAACTTTCAAGACAGGAGCTGACCGGAGCGGGCTACGTGTTTTGAAAATTTCGCAAAGATTCGTCAACCGGCGCCAAAGATATTGAGAAAACAAAAAATGAGTTTCCTATGGAAACTAGGTCCTAATTATAACTATCTACTGGCGACCGCCAGTAGATAATATATATATATATATTCACTGAAAAAACCATAGGTTTCAGGGACGTTATAGTTAGAAATTAGCATTTAAAAAACCCTAGAAATTCACTGAAAAAACCATAGGTTTCAGGGACGTTATAGTTAGTTGGACATTTCACTCGTACAAAACCAGAGAAATTCGGCCGTTATAGTTAGTTGAGCTCACTATAACTCGCGCCCCCGCAATGCACTGATGATGACGTCACATATTACATCATTCATGACATGGTCAGTGACATCACTGATGACATCTCAAATAACATCACTGATGACATCACTGATGACATCATCCACGTGATAATCTGATGCACCTCCTCACACCCTAATATAACCTTTGATACACCCTCTCTAAAATACAGACTACCATTTTCGAAACCATAGACACACCAATACCAGTTACTACATACCCATTCACTGATTCCTAGGTCTACACACACATCCACTCATTCACTAATACAGTGCGGAAAGAACCAACAGATGTGCAAAAAGAGGCAAGAGAGGTGCAGAAACAGGCAAGAAAGGTGCAGAAAGAGGGTACAGGGGTGCAGAAAGAGGCAAGAGAATTGCTGAAAGAAGCAACAGAGGTGTAGAAAGAAGCAAGAGAAGTGCCGAAAAAGGCAAGTGAGGTGCAGAAAGAAGCAAGAGCAGTGAAGAAAGAACCAACAGAGGTGCAAAAAGAGGCAAGAGAGGTGCAAAAAGAAGGAAGAGAAGTGCAGAAAGAGACAAGAGAATTGCTGAAAGAAGCAACAGAGGAGTAGAAAGAAGCAAGAGAAGTGCAGAAAGACACAAGTGAGGTGCAGAAAGAAGCAAGAACAGTGCAGAAAGAACCAACAGAGGTGCAAAAAGAGGCAAGAGGGGTGAAAAAAGAAGGAAGAGAAGTGCAGAAAGAGGCAAGAGAATTGCTGAAAGAAGCAACAGAGGAGAAGAAAGAAGCAAGAGAAGTTCAGAAAAAGACAACTGAGGTGCAGAAAGAAGCAAGAGCAGTGCAGAAAGAACCAACAGAGGTGCAAAAAGAGGCAAGAGAGGTGCAGAAACAGGCAAGAAAGGTGCAGAAAGAGAGTACAGGTGTGCAGAAAGAGGCAAGAGAATTGCTGAAAGAAGCAACAGAGGTGTAGAAAGAAGCAAGAGAAGTGCAGAAAGACGCAAGTGAGGTGCAGAAAGAAGCAAGAGCAGTGCAGAAAGAACCAACAGAGATGCAAAAAGAGGCAAGAGAGGTGCAAAAAGAAGGAAGAGAAGTGCATAAAGAGGCAAGAGAAATCCTGAAAGAAGCAACAGAAGAGTAGAAAGAAGCAAGAGAAGTGCAGTAAGAGAGAAGTGAGGTACAGAAAGAAGCAAGAGCAGTGCAGAAAGAACCAACAGAGGTGCAAAAAGAGGCAAGAGGGGTGCAAAAAGAAGAAGAAAAGAAGAGAAAGAGGCAAGAGAATTACTGAAAGAAGCAACAGAGGAGTAGAAAGAAGCAAGAGAAGTGCAGAAAGAGACAAGTGAGGTGCAGAAAGAAGCAAGAGCAGTGCAGAATAAACCAACAGAGGTGCAAAAAGAGGCAAGAGAGGTGCAGAAACAGGCAAGAAAGGTGCAGAAAGAGGGTACAGGGGTGCAGAAAGAGGCAAGAGAATTGCTGAAAGAAGCAACAGAGGTGTAGAAAGAAGCAAGAGAAATGCAGAAAGAGGCAAGTGAGGTGCAGAAAGAGGCAAGTGAGGTGCAGAAAGAAGCAAGAGCTGTGCAGAAAGAACCAACAGAGGTGCAAAAAGAGGCAAGAGAGGTGTAAAAAGAAGTAAGAGAAGTGCAGAAAGAGGCAAGAGAATTGCTGAAAGAAGCAACAGAGGAGTAGAAAGAAGCAAGAGAAGTGCAGCCAGAGACAAGTGAGGTGCAGAAAGAAGCAAGAGCAGTGCAGAAAGAAGCAAGAGAAGTGCAGAAAGAAGCAAAAAGAGGTGGATAAATAGGGAAGAGGGTGCAGAAAGAGGCAAGAGGGATACAGAAATTTGCAAAGAGGTGCAGAAACAAGCAAGAGAAGTGCAGAAAGAGGCAAGAGAATTGCTGAAAGAAGCAACAGAGGTGTAGAAAGAAGCAAGAGAAGTGCAGAAAGAGGCAAGTGAGGTGCAGAAAGAAGCAAGAGCAGTGCAGAATGAACCAACAGAGGTGAAAAAAGAGGCAAGAGGGGTGCAAAAAGAAGGAAGAAAAGTGCAGAAACAGACAAGAGAAGTGCAGAAAGAAGCAAGAGAGGTGCAGAAACAGGCAAGAGAAGTGCAGAAAGAGTCAAGAGAATTGCTGAAAGAAGCAACAGAGGTGTAGAAAGAAGCAAGAGAAGTGCAGAAAGAGGTAAGTGAGATACAGAAACAGGCAAGAGAGTTACAGAAAGAGGGAAGACGAATGCAGAAAGAGGCAACAGGGGGCAGAAAAAGCAAGACAGGTGTAGAAAGAAGCATGGGAAGTACAGAATGAAGCAACAGGGGTGCAGAAAGAGGCAAGAGAAGTGCAGAAAGAAGCAACAGAGGTGCAGAAGGAAGCAAGAGGACTGCAGAAAGAGACAAGAGAGTTGCAGAAACAGGCAAAAGAGGTACAGAAAGATGTAACAGAGGTGCAGACAGAGGCAAGAGAGGTGCAAAACAGGTAAAAGGGGTACAGAAAGAGGCAAGAGGGTGCAGAAATTTGCAAGAGAGGTGCAGAAAGAAGCAAGAGCAGTGCAAAAGAACCAACAGAGGTGCAAAAAGAGGCAAGTGAGGGCAGAAGGAGGCAAGAGAACTGCAGAAAGATGCAAGAGAGTTGCAGAAACAGGCAAAAGAGGTACAGAAAGATGTAACAGAGGTGCAGACAGAGGCAAGAGAGGTGCAAAACAGGTAAAAGGGGTGCAGAAAGAGGCAAGAGGGTGCAGAAATTTGCAAGAGAGGTGCAGAAAGAAGCAAGAGCAGTGCAAAAGAACCAACAGAGGTGCAAAAAGAGGCAAGAGGGGTGAAAAAAGAAGGAAGAGAAGTGCAGAAAGAGGCAAGAGAATTGCTGAAAGAAGCAACAGAGGAGAAGAAAGAAGCAAGAGAAGTTCAGAAAAAGACAACTGAGGTGCAGAAAGAAGCAAGAGCAGTGCAGAAAGAACCAACAGAGGTGCAAAAAGAGGCAAGAGAGGTGCAGAAACAGGCAAGAAAGGTGCAGAAAGAGAGTACAGGTGTGCAGAAAGAGGCAAGAGAATTGCTGAAAGAAGCAACAGAGGTGTAGAAAGAAGCAAGAGAAGTGCAGAAAGACGCAAGTGAGGTGCAGAAAGAAGCAAGAGCAGTGCAGAAAGAACCAACAGAGATGCAAAAAGAGGCAAGAGAGGTGCAAAAAGAAGGAAGAGAAGTGCATAAAGAGGCAAGAGAAATCCTGAAAGAAGCAACAGAAGAGTAGAAAGAAGCAAGAGAAGTGCAGTAAGAGAGAAGTGAGGTACAGAAAGAAGCAAGAGCAGTGCAGAAAGAACCAACAGAGGTGCAAAAAGAGGCAAGAGGGGTGCAAAAAGAATAAGAAAAGAAGAGAAAGAGGCAAGAGAATTACTGAAAGAAGCAACAGAGGAGTAGAAAGAAGCAAGAGAAGTGCAGAAAGAGACAAGTGAGGTGCAGAAAGAAGCAAGAGCAGTGCAGAATAAACCAACAGAGGTGCAAAAAGAGGCAAGAGAGGTGCAGAAACAGGCAAGAAAGGTGCAGAAAGAGGGAACAGGGGTGCAGAAAGAGGCAAGAGAATTGCTGAAAGAAGCAACAGAGGTGTAGAAAGAAGCAAGAGAAATGCAGAAAGAGGCAAGTGAGGTGCAGAAAGAAGCAAGAGCTGTGCAGAAAGAACCAACAGAGGTGCAAAAAGAGGCAAGAGAGGTGTAAAAAGAAGTAAGAGAAGTGCAGAAAGAGGCAAGAGAATTGCTGAAAGAAGCAACAGAGGAGTAGAAAGAAGCAAGAGAAGTGCAGCCAGAGACAAGTGAGGTGCAGAAAGAAGCAAGAGCAGTGCAGAAAGAAGCAAGAGAAGTGCAGAAAGAAGCAAAAGAGGTGGATAAATAGGGAAGAGGGTGCAGAAAGAGGCAAGAGGGATACAGAAATTTGCAAAAGAGGTGCAGAAACAAGCAAGAGAAGTGCAGAAAGAGGCAAGAGAATTGCTGAAAGAAGCAACAGAGGTGTAGAAAGAAGCAAGAGAAGTGCAGAAAGAGGCAAGTGAGGTGCAGAAAGAAGCAAGAGCAGTGCAGAATGAACCAACAGAGGTGAAAAAAGAGGCAAGAGGGGTGCAAAAAGAAGGAAGAAAAGTGCAGAAACAGACAAGAGAAGTGCAGAAAGAAGCAAGAGAGGTGCAGAAACAGGCAAGAGAAGTGCAGAAAGAGTCAAGAGAATTGCTGAAAGAAGCAACAGAGGTGTAGAAAGAAGCAAGAGAAGTGCAGAAAGAGGTAAGTGAGATACAGAAACAGGCAAGAGAGTTACAGAAAGAGGGAAGACGAATGCAGAAAGAGGCAACAGGGGGGCAGAAAAAAGCAAGACAGGTGTAGAAAGAAGCATGGGAAGTACAGAATGAAGCAACAGGGGTGCAGAAAGAGGCAAGAGAAGTGCAGAAAGAAGCAACAGAGGTGCAGAAGGAAGCAAGAGGACTGCAGAAAGAGACAAGAGAGTTGCAGAAACAGGCAAAAGAGGTACAGAAAGATGTAACAGAGGTGCAGACAGAGGCAAGAGAGGTGCAAAACAGGTAAAAGGGGTACAGAAAGAGGCAAGAGGGTGCAGAAATTTGCAAGAGAGGTGCAGAAAGAAGCAAGAGCAGTGCAAAAGAACCAACAGAGGTGCAAATAGAGGCAAGTGAGGTGCAGAAGGAGGCAAGAGAACTGCAGAAAGATGCAAGAGAGTTGCTGAAACAGGCAAAAGGGGTGCAGAAAGAGGAAACAAGTGGGCAGACTGAGGCAAGAGAGGTGTAGAAAGAGGCAATAGGGTGCAGAAAGAGGCAAGTGAGGTGCAGAAAGAAGCAAGATAAGTGCAGAAAGAAGCAACAGAAGTGCAGAAAGAGGGAAGAGGGGTGGAGAGAGAGAGGCAAGAGGGGTACAGAAAGAAGCAAGTCAGGTGCAGAAAGAAACAAAAGAAGTGCAGAAAGACAGAACAGAGGTGCAGAAAGAGGCAAAAAAGAAGACATAAGAGGGGTACAGAAAAAAGCAAGAGAGGTGCAGAAAGAGGGAAGAAAGGTGCAGAAAGAGGCAAGAGGGTACAGAAAGAGGCTAGAGGGTACAGAAAGAAGCAAATGAGGTGCAGAAAGAGTCAACAGACATGCAGAAAGAGGTAAGAGAGATACTGAACGTAGAAGAGATTTGCAGAAAGAGGCAAGAGAAGTGCAGAAAAAGAAAGAAATGTGCAGAAAGAAGCAACAGAAATACAGAAAGAGGCGCAGAGAGAGGCGCAGAAGGAAGCAAGAGTGGCTTGCACACCATAAGTACTAATTTAACACCCACATTTAGCAATAAGTAACAGGTGACCATTCTAGGTTTGCAAAGGACCTTCCAACACGCTGTAACACTTGTCGCTGCATTTTTGGTAACGTTTGAGCCGTTGGAGCTAGAAACAAGGCTTTTTTTGTTCAAATCTACAGATTAGGGAGCAGATGATGAATTATGTGGCTAATGCGGAAAATTTATATTTCTGCGAAAGTCGGTGCAGCCAAACTGTCGCATAATTCCAGTGGCCCTGCTCATACATCTGACTAGGTCCAGAAGTGCTCCTAAGTGATTCCTTCTTTTTTTTGTCTCATTGAGTTCATAGTTGAGCTTCTATGGAAACGAGGAAGACTAAACCTGACATTACCACTCCACAACACAGACTACCATACCACATAATTAATCTCCATAGCACATAATCCCACTCTACATAATTCCTATACACTAAATACCACATACTTTCTATCCACATAATTTTACTGCACAACATACCACATAATTCCACGACACACAACGTACATCCACTCCACTTCAAAAAACATTAGTAAAAAACTTTTGCATTTACAACGCCAATAGCTCTAATTCTCGCAAATGCAAAACCTATTACATTACAAACCCTTCTTTAACTAGTAGTCGAGTTTGCAGAGTGGTGGAGAAAGGGTACTATGCCTCCGACCAGCGCTCAGGAATTCCGGTGCGTAGGGCTTACAGGAGGTACCAGTAGGGATTCTTGGCCCCCAAACTCCCTCAGGAGTAAATTGGACTTCATCCCCCATCCCGTAGTCTGCCAGGAGGCGCATTTGCAGAGTGGTGGAGAAAGGGGGGCATGGCCTCCGAAGGAGTTTTAGCAATCCCACTGTGCGGGACTTACTGGAGGTAACAAGAGGGGTAGTTGGCCCCCAAGGACATCCTTGGGGGACAACTACCCCTCCTATTTCCTCTAGTAAGTCCCACACAGCAGGATTGCTAAGTTCTCAGAGCAGGCCACACCCCCTTTGCCCACCACTCTACAAACACGCTCCCTGGCATGCTCTTGGATGGGGATTGAATTCCCCTTTGCTGCTGGGGGTACTTTAGGGGCCAACTAGCCTACCTCTTACCTCCAGTAAGCCCCACAAAGTGGGATTGCTGAGAGGTGGACAACGGCCACGCCCCCTCCCTGCACCACTCTGCAAACTCGCCCCGTGGCGTGTTGTAGGTTGGGGAATTAATTGAATACTTGAATACTGGGGGTCAATGGGGGCCAACTAGCCCACCAGGTACCTCCAGTATGCGCCACAGAGCTGCGTTGCTGAGAGGTGGTCCGAGGCCATGCCCCCTTTTTACACCACTCTGCAAATGCACCTCTTGGACCTCAGGACACAAGAGGACCTCATCGCCCCACCACCAGTGCGCCAAGAGGCGCGTTTGCAGAGTGGTCGAGAAAGGGGGCGTGCCCTCCGGCTAGATGCTGGCTTTTTTAAAAATATTTTTTTACAGGGAGGATGTTTGGCCCCCTTTTTGTTACATTTTTGGGGTCCTGGGGACCCCCTCCCCAGGGCCTGACCCTTTTTATAAAAAAAAATTTAAATCGGGAAGGGGGCAACGTGGGACCCCATCCCCGGGGCATGGCCAGGCTTTTTTTAAATTCAATTTATTAATTATTTGGAGGGGGGCCGCGTGGCCCCCTCCTCAGGCCAATTATGGCCCCGGGGATGTGGGTCTTACCGTTTTTTTCAAAAAAAATTACAGGGGGGCCGAGTGGCCCCCCTCCCGGGCCACAACTGGCCCCAGGGACCCCATCCCCCAGAGCCTGGCCTCTCCGTTGGGGACCGTGGGGGAGCCCCAATGCCCCCACGGTCCCGCCGGCTCCCCGCCTCCTGCGGGAGCTGGCATTGCTTTTGTATAAGGGGAGCTGCACACATGCAGCTCCCCTTGTGCAAAAGCAATCCTGCTTTGCCTGATTGAAGCGAGAGCAGGTTTACCTGCTCTCTCTTCAATCAAGCAAACCAGAGTTTGCTATGACAGGGCGGGATCCGTGCTCCAACCCTGTCATAGCAAACAGCAATGTCCTGGGGGTGGGCACCCCGGGACATTGCAGTAGCCAGCCCTGGGGGGTGGCGGTCCCCAGGGCCATCAAGGGCTTCAGGAGGGGGGGCGGCACGGCCCCCCTCCCTTCATTTCTGAAGCCCCGGGGAGGTGGTGGTCCCCAGGGCCAGAGGTCCATAACAGACCACCTAATTAGAATATTTAGTGCCCAGGGGAGGTGGTGGTCTCCGGGGCATGTGGGGGGGGGCTTGAGCCCCCACACACACACATCTTTAAAAAAAAAACAAAGCCTCGGGGAGGTGGCAGTCCCCGGGGCTGCGGGGGGCCGCGTGCCCCCGCGTTTAATTTGCAAAGCCTCGGGGAGGTGGTGGTCCCCGGGGCGTGTGGGGGCTGCGTGACCCCAGCAAATCATCAATCAAGCCCCGGGAGGTGGCAGTCCCCGGGGCTGTGCGGGCCCCCCGCGGGCCCCCAGCTATATAATCTGGGATTGCCCCCGGGACCTGGCCCACCCGGGGGCTTAACAATAACGAAGCGCGGGAGCCCGCTCCTCAGGTTTTTCTTTTTTTTTCCGGCAGGATTTGCGCACCCAGCACGAATTCTACCGGTTTAAAAAAAATATATGCTTTTTTTGGCCCTGGGGGTCCCTGCAGGCCTAGGGGGTCAGGGTGTTTCTACCCTGCCCCCTTTTCTTTTTTTTAATGTTTTTTTTCACTGTTTTCTTGTGACTCGGTTACCGAGTCACAAGATGGCTGCCAACATATTCTGGTTTAGAGTGTTGGCAGCCAATCAGAGTGAAGCTTGTGCCCGGGAGGAGTCGAAACTCCTCCTCGGTGCTCAGATATCGATATTTTTCTTTTTTTAAATTTCTCTGAAAGTACTGAACGGATTTACACCATTTAAAAAAAAGGTCGCTTTCTGAACCAAGACCTACCTTATTGCCAAATTTGGTGTATTTCCGTTCAGCAGTTTGGGCTGTAGCCTTGTCTAAACTTTTCTCGGCCCCCGCTTGACGAGTCACCCCGAAACTTCGAAGACAGGAGCTGACTGGAGCGCCCCATTAGTTTTGAAAATTTTGCGAAGTTTCGTCACCCGGCGCCAAAGTTATTGGCAAAAGAAAAAATGCTTTTTGAATAGAAACGAGGTCCTAAATATAAGTACCTACTGGCGACCGCCAGTAGGTAATACACATATATAAGTAAGTAAGCTATAGTAAGCTCAGGTTCAATGGTTTTGTACAAGTGAATTCTGAGCCTAACTCTATATATATGTGCAGTCTGCAAAGCATGCAAACATGGAACTAGCAAGACTGAGTACACCATACCGTATAAGAACAGGCCCATAAAGATTGACAAAAAACTTACCTGCAGGACAGAATATGCG